>JASANE010008201.1:0-29316 GCA_030248225.1 Trileptium ribeirensis | reverse complement strand
TATTTCCAACAACATAAATAAATAGGAATAACTCAATAATATTTGTATCTATAGTCAACTATAACCTTTCCCCTTTAATAGAATAACCGCATTCTATTGCCGAACAAACTGAGACCTATTCCTCATGCAAAATTGTACAATTTAAAGACAGTGCGCCCCGGTCCCGTCCACCCATTTTAGCTACCGTGTTTTTCACACCACTGTTCTCCTTACGAGTACCAGACTACTTGAGCCACAATACAGGAATTTGATGTTGCCAAGCCATCGGGAACTCATTGAGGTTATTCGAATGTATAAGTAATAGACCAAAAAAGGGATTATAAACGATAAAGATAAATATTTGTGCTTCCACCTAACCGTGATAGGTTAACTATAAATTCAACTTATGATTGAGAGATTGAATGTATAATAGACGAACCACTATAACAAAAATAAATGATTTTCGAGTTAAATCTCGGCGGCAACAAATATGGAGCTACAAATTCGAGTTTAATTATATGACCGCATGTTCAAACTATACAGTAAATGAACTGAAGATTTATATAAAGAACATGGAAATAACTTTTCCTGCTTAAATCTGGCAAACATGTTTGAGCTACAAATTTTTTATTCAAATTTGTACAGTTATAATTCTTACTACACTATCGATACGATATATTAATATTAAAATAACCTACTAAACCAGGGGATGTTTTCTAACCGGAACCGTCCATTTAAAACCGGGATGCAAATCTTCGAAATTTATATATAGTAAAGATGATGGAAATGAACAATAGTGGATTTAAAATACATTAAAATAAATTTTCACATTAAAAATGCATTGCGAATGCATTATTGCCTTTGGAAAATCTACAGCGAGGAAGCTAAGAATGTTGATCTATCGATCAAATATGTCGTTTTTCGGAGGATTATATATTTTCACTATACACCATCCATAGGCAGCCGCGTCAAATCGAATATGCTTACACAGCGTGGAGCGTAGACACTTTCCGTCTGTCTCCATCTCTCTCGCCCTCCCTTTACACATACGTTTGTTTTTGCATGTTCTTCTGTAGGAAAACTTAAAATTATTGGTTTATATGATTCTAAGAGAAATAATAGATAGAAGGGTAATGTTCTGATTAGTGGTCAGAGACACTGTTTTTAGACTTAGCGTTGGTGCGTCTGTCAAGTTAGATCACGACGCAGCGCAACTTTCTACCAGAACGCGATAAATGAGACACACGTGGTGCGGCACAGTTTCAATAAATACAGTCATTGCCAAGAAAGTGTATTTTGCCGATAACGCTAAACCAAACCCCACTTCACAAAAACTAAACCATCTACCAAGTTTAGGCGCACATGGCGGGCGCCGCACCATGTCAGCCAAGCATAATTACCTTCTGCGAAGACGATACGAGTTGGACCGGTTCTAATTAAAAAGTATTCCAACAGACTTCTGGGATGTGTAAACTGTGACAAGCAGCGTCCACCCTGGCTCCAATCGCCCAACACCTCCCGCAGGTTATTATGAAAATTCCTGTTAATATCATAATCCTACTGAAATTTCAGACGCGGCAAATTGGTTATGCTCAAATTTTCGCTCGTATTGGAGCTCGATTTTTCGTAGGTACAACACCAGGCGCTTTGGATTACAGCAAAAATTTAAAAGCAAAAAACGGGGTGGAACAAAAGCAAAATTTTTTTAAACCGGAATTCCGGTTCCGGTATGGTTTTTGCCGAAACCGGCAACCTGGAACACGATTTTCGCCGGAAGCCGGGGTTCAGCGCACGACCCCTCCCCGCCAGCAACATACCCATTACACTTTTTCGCCATACTGTATTTCGGATCGCTTCCAAAAAAACTTTTTTTAGAAATTCTTATCCAAACAAACGGAAAACAAAGCAGAGTTCATAAACTATAATAATAAAATGAATAATCCACCGAAACTATAATTGTCGCTAAGTATGTTACACCACTCAAAATTTCGTGTCAATTTCAACAATTTCCAAATATCGAAATCTCTACAACTTGCAACATATCTCACTGGACGTTCTGAAACTCATAACATGAAGAATAAAAATGAACATATATTTTTAGCGATCCCAGTGCTTTAATAAAGGACCATTTTTCCATATTGGCCTCTATATTTTTGAGTACAAATTTGAGAAATTTTTAAATTTTTGCCACTATACTTAGTTGAATGTCATGCGCCGCCCTGAAATTCTATTTAGCTGAGGCTCATGATCTCAAATTTTTTCAACTTTAATTATAAACATATATATTTTTTTTTTTACGATTTTACGCAATTTATATTAAGAAAAAATATCAGCAACATGAAAATCGTTGATGTGTGAAACGACAAGGTTGCTTACTATTCATATACTCATATTCGACAAAATGTCGCAACATAAAACGGTCTCGCTCGACTGTTGTTGGCAGTCGTCAACTGACATCTCGACTCTACCATTTTTATATACTTTTATTGGAGAAAAACGTCACAACTGCGACAACAGTCGAGCGAGACCGTTTTTACGTTGTGACATTTTCTCCAATAAAAGTATATAAATAGTAAGTAACGATGTCGGTTGACGACTGCGACAACAGTCGAGCGAGACCGTTTTCATGTTGCGACATTTTGTCGAATATGAGTATATAAATAGTAAGCAACCTTGTCGTTTCACGACTGCGACAACAGTCGAGCGATACCGTTTTCATGTTGTGATATTGTTTCGAATAGGAATATTTTTCTTAATATTAAATAATCATAAAATCGTAATAAAAATATTGTAATGCCAAAGCATGTATTTATGTTTATAATTAAAGTTGAAAAAAATTTGAGATCATGAGCCTCAGCTAAATAGAATTTTAAGCAGCATGTGACATTCAACTAAGTATCAATCAGTAAAAATATCGAACCTGAATCGTAAACCTCGAATTTGTACTCAAAATATGAGGCCAATATGGATGGTCCTTTATTAAAGCACTGGGATCGCTAAAAAATATATGTTAGTTTTGTTATTCTTTCATGTTATCGTTTTCAGAACATCCAGTGACTGTCAACATTGAGTGACATCTTTCGAGTTGTTCATGAGAATTTCGATATTTGGAAATTATTAAAATTGACACGAAATTTTAGTTTCGATCGTGTAACATACTTAGCGACAATTACATAGTTTCGAGTGGTATTAGATGATATCATTTATTATTATCGTTTTAGGTGGACTCTGCTTTGTTTTCCGTTTGTTTGGATGACGTTAGTGTCCGCGAACCGATTGAAGCGATCCGAAATCTACTTCATGGCGATGGAATAAATAGGTATGTTATTAGCAGGGAGTAACCGGAATTCCGGTTCCGGCGAAAATCGTGTTCCGGTTGCGGTTCCGGCAAAGGGCAAAAACCATACCGGAACCGGAATTCCGGTTTAAAAAATTTGTTTGAAATTTTCCACGTTTTTTGCTTTATCCTGTAATCCAAACATATATAATATATTATACAATGATCAAGCTCCAATACAACCAAGCAAAAGAAAAGATTAACTAACCAATTTGCCGTGTAAAACGTAAGTAGGGTACATAATTTGAGCAGGAATTTTTCATAATAACCTGCAGGAGTTTGTTAAATCAAAGCCAGGTCGATGCTTGTAGCAGCTATTTTACACATCCAGAAGTCTGTTGGATACGTTTTAATTAAACCGGTCCAACTCGGTAACAGAGTATGGCTTACGCAGAAGTACTTAGGGTATGCTTGGCTAACATAAATTGCGTCAGGCACCCGCCAGTGCGCTTGTAAACTTGGTAAATCAGTTTCACTTGAAGTAAACTGACGTTATCGGCAATGCAGCTAGAAACTGCTTTCTTGGCAATGAACTGTATTTATTGAAACTGTGCGAGCAGCATCACAGTGTGTCTCATTTATAGCATTCTGATTAGAAAGTTATCATCATTATGATCTAACTGACGGGCACTGTTTGTCCAACGCTAATCTAAACAGTGTCTCTGACCACTGATCAGAACATTACCTTCTATCTATTATTTTCTCTTAGAATCATATAAACCAATAATTTTAAGTTTCCTACAGAAGAACATGCAACAAACGTATGTGTAGTAAAGGGAGGCGACTGGAGACAGAGCGAAAGTGTGTATTCTACGCTCCACGCTGTGTAAGCATATTCGATTTGACGCAGTATATGCAATGGTGTATAGTGGAAGGCATTTTTTGCTCTGGGTGTCCAAAAACCGACATATTTGATCGATAAATAAACATTATTAGCTTCCTCAGTCTCTTTAAACTTTCAGAAAGGCAATAATACCGTCGCAATGCATTAAGTTTAATGTAAAAGTTATTTTAATGTATTTTAAATCCACTATACCTTCATTTCTTCCATCATCTGTTTTACTATATATAAATTTCGAAGACCAGGTTCCGGATCCGGTTTAAATGGACGGTTCCGGTTGCTGGTTCCGGTTCCGGTTATTCCCTGGTTATTAGGTTATTTTAATATTAATTGTATAGTATGGATAGTGTAGTAAGTGTATAACTGTGGATTTGAATAAAAATTTGTAGCTCGACGTTTTGTTTGCCAGATTTAGCAGGAAAACCGTTATTTTAGCTGTTATCGTTATATAAATCTTTAGTTCATTTATCTTATACATTTGAATGTCCTCTATCAGTTCATATGATTTAAACTCGAATTTGTAGCTCCATGTCTTGTTCGCCGAGTTTAGCTCGAAAATCGTTATTTTTGCCTTATAATCATTTAGGTCTTTTACCTTATACATTTGATTGTGTTCAATCAGTTCACATAACTCAAATTTATAGCTCTAAGCCTTGTTCGCCGGGTTTAGGTGGAAAACCGATATTTTATACTTTTATCGTTTATAATCCTTTGGTTCTTTACTTTATACATTCGAATAACCTCAATGAGTTCCGATGGCTTGGCAACATCAAATTATTATCTATTATCACTCATAACGATGTCGTAAGGAGGCATAGTAAAGATCAAAAACGGTAGCTAAATCGGGTGAATGACATCTAAGGACCGGCGCAGTTGTGTTCTTGAGTATACAATTTTGCATGAGGATGGTCTCATGGTTTGTTCGGCAATAGAATGCGGTTAGTCTCCTTAAAAAGGGAAAGGTTTTTATAGTTGATATAGATACGATATTATTGAGTTTATTCTATTCCTATGTTGTTGGAGTCGTAATTTTATATTTTATTTTATTGGTTTTCTTTTCCGAAACAAGAAAGTGGCTCGCCGCTCCTTGTTATTGAAACGGAGCGAGAACAGTTTTTATTGAGGGCGCTAGGAGAAAAATCGTTAAATGTTCTTTTTGTCTATATTCCTGTCATTCATAACTCTTCTTAGGGTGCATGGATTTCGGTAAATTTTTATATTCGTTAGCAAAGTTACGATATACAGCTCCGACCCCATCTTTGGGGTCAAAATGGTAAAAACATGTTTTAAGGTTTATTTGCCAAATCTGGCAATACGGGTACCAAAGTTTCGCAGTCCATATATCGCCACACAGGTTTCTTATCGAAAAATCAGCTCATCGAGACCTACAACTTTGCTGACCAACACTTTATTGTGGGACAACTCCCTGGGCCACTGTGGGGCCGGATATGATGCGTCGACCCTTTGTTAGTAATAGCGATTTTTCAATTTTCGATATGTTATTGCGTATTTCTGCCTTACAATGAGAGCTTATTATGTTATCAAGCACGCTGAATACTATGGCTTTGCTAGCTAGAGTATAACTTGACTATATTATACATTTTCATGGGTTTTCGAGGTTTTATGGTCGACGAACCTGATTTTCGAAATGTAACCCATTTTCACTAGTTTGGTTATGTATTGCTGACAAGGTATCAAGAATGGTCTATATATAGGTCTTTTTAAACGCTGAATTTAGCGATTTTGTTACCTTGAATCCAGCGTGCATATTTAAAATCTTTTCATGGGTTTCGGGTCAATGAACACGATTTCCAGAAAATAGCATGTTTTTAGTAGTTTGGTACATGGCACCAAAAATAGTTTATATAGAGGTTTTCTGGTAGGCTGAATACGATGGCTTGGTTATCTAGAGACCTGCACAAATACTTGAGGCATTTTCAGTTGTTTTCGATGGGTTTAGGGTCGACCAGATTTTAGGCTTTTGAATGGATTCAGGGTTTAAGAGGTTTTAGGGTGGTATATACATCAAAAACAGATTGTTACAGGTGATTAAACAAAACGATAACTTAAAAATGAAACCACGTTCGCTCCGTTTCACCGTCGCGTGCGAGTTACTAGTATTATTTTGTAGACCTTTGAATATTATTAGTATATTAAAAACCATCCCATGTTTCGTAAAGCGGCAGTTTTTTTGGAAATACAATCAGTTATACACCCTATTTCGATTATAATATCGTAATCAGATTATTTTAGCTAGATTATTGAGATGGCAACCTATTCAGATTATTTATATCAGATTTTCACAGCCTACCTAAATATATAGTTGAGTATAATTATGTATGATAAATCTATGGGATCTGTTTAGCGGTAGGTTCACAAGAAATATGAGCTGGTCTTCGAAGATCTGTAGAGAAGCCGGTGATGTACAATACGTGGTATAGCAATTCATTTGTGTTAAACGATAAGTGGTACAACAATATATATCTGTTTAGATGGTTTGACAAATCGTACAGCTTGATTGTCCATCGCGACGGCATGGCTTGCGTTAACTTCGAACACTCGTGGGGCGATGGCGTGGCGGTACTGCGACTCATCGAAGACTCGTTTCGGGATTCGAACGAGAAACACTTTGTCGGACTCCGCTCAGCCACTGATAACATAGATACGTCTGATCTCGTCAGCGAAATTAGTAAGTTAAATTAGAATGTTATGGTGAAAGAATTAATCATAGCAGCTTGGGTTATATGTTTGAACTGACGCACACTGCATGTAATATACATATTTTCTAGATCTCGATGTCGGATTTCACCCTTACGTTTATATTTTTATCGCTCGTGAGCAATGTGTCTCACCGAAGCTGTCAGTTTGCGACTTTGTTTGAATTGAATCTGTAAGTATATTAGCTTCGTTTGAAATTTAGAGTTGAACTCTAAACGTCGAAACGCATCAGAAAGTCATTTTTTCAGTTTCAGTAATATTCAAATTGTTTCTATTTAGATCTTCATGCTACTTTGCGGAAAATATTACTCTTTTGAAACTACATCTATATATTTACGCTGGGGTTTTTCCTAAGCTAACAACTCTTTCTAAAGCTTTTACGCAAAGTCATGTACAAAGCCGAACTACAAGATCTTTACTGGAAAAATTGTAAAGAAGAGTTCGAAGAGCGCCTCATAATTTCTTCCGTATAGCCGCTCAACTTTAACAATAATTCATACTATGGTTGTACATGATAAAATGTAGTGTGAGTTCGTATGTTTGGTTATGCATTGCGGTCAAGGCATCGAGAACAGTGAATACAATGACTTGATTATCTAGAGTCCAACGTGCCCATGTCAAGCATTTTTGTAATGTTTCAATGGGTTTATGGTCAATTAACTTCCAGACTGTAGTCTGTCTTTGGTTGTTTGGTTAAGTGTTGTATACAGGGCATCAAGAATAACTTTTTTCTGCAGGTTCAATTGAATAGTTTAGTTATCTAAAGTCTAGCATGCATAGTTTCATAATTGTTCAGAAGCTTAGGGTGAATCAAGCCGATTTCCAGAATAGTCTGTCTTCAGTAGTTTCGTGACATGGCATCCAGAATAGTCTATGTGTAGGTTTTTCGGTATGTTGAATACAGTGGTTTTGTCATATGGAGACCAGCTCGAATATGTTATGCCTATTTAAATGTTTTAATGTGTTTAGGGTTCATGAACTCGATTTTAGTATATAGGCTGTCTTCAGTAGTTGGTTATGTAGTGTGGTTTTTGGTACTCTGCATAGAATGGTTTGGTTATCTAGAGACCTGCACACGTACTTGATGGTGCTACACGTTGTTAGTTGTTTTCGATGGGTTCAGGGTCGAAAATTTTTTTAGGTTTTTCAATGTCAGGTACTAATAATGTATATATATGAATAGTGACTTTCCACATTTTGTATATAAATAAAGCTGCTCTTTATGATACACTAATCTCTTTTCTGTAAAATTAGTTTTAAGATCTATCAAAACATTATTTGTTCTTAACTAGAATAATATCACATAAGTGGCAGCAGTGAAATAATCTTACGCTCAAAACTAGTGCAACTCTAAGCTTAATGACGTAGCAGAGACAATCCAACAGATTTCTTTCAGGAAAAATTGACGGAACTCTAAAAAACTCTTGATTTGCTGAAATCGACGGGAAACTGAATTGAATTACATTTTCTGAAACTGAAGACTAATTAGCTAATCAAGCAAACTTTTCTTGCTCGAAAAATGTAAATTTGTAAATAACTGTTATAATAGCTAACACAATTTTATCTGTATGTTCAACCAGAATTCGTTTCGTCGCTGATTACTTTCTGCTGTGTTGTCAGTAGTATGTCTTTTGTGCCGTATTTAAATGTAATCGTTGCGATTTCCTAAATTTTATTAGTTTCATGCTTTGTATTTCACGTATTTCTGCAAGCACTCCTGCTAGCCCATGTCAGATACTGACATCGACAATTTTATCGGATCATTTCAAAGCACCTCAAAAACTTCCAGATTGGCTATAATAAGCTCACAAATAGCATTGCAAAAATCTAAGCCTATATCTTGCATCTAGAATTTATAAAGAAGCCGATATTTGAATGCTTTTTTCGAAGCTGCGTATTCTTGCATAACAGCGTCTTAAAAAGGTTAACTTTTGATCTACACCTATGGATTGATCTTTGCAACAACTTATCCTTCATGGCAGAAATATTTTGAGTTTTCAACTGTGTGGCATAACGAGCTTTGCCGCATACATATAATTTTAGCAATAAGTGCAAACGAAATGGTACTAATCCATCAAAATTTGGTTTTATCCGAAATTGATAAATTTCAGTCGATTTTATTACATTCATTTTGGACCATAGCTGTATTTTCTATGAACTCTTCTTTGAATTCGAAGCGTAGCGAGTGGAACGAACATTGCGAAGAATTCTCACTGACCAGAGTTATAACTTTCGGCTGTGTCAGTTTCTGAATTTTTAGATAACAAACATACCTACAACGAGCATGTTGGGCCCAAAATACAAGAAAATGATATCTCCGCAACCACTGTAGTTATATAGGTTTTTTTTATCTCATTTTGTAAGTAATTTATCTCTTTGTAGATGCAAATGGTGTGTTGCTATTGTCATTATTTACACTGCACGGTTGGGGCAAAACTGGTTCAAAAATGGGCCATGAGACCCAAAATACGCAAAAAATGGTAATACCTCCGCAACCGCTCGAGCTATATATAAATGTACAGTCACGGCCAGAATTAAGTGCAAAAAAAACGAACGCGGAACGCAAACGCAAACGAACGTTTGAGCGTTCGTTCAGAAACGAACGTTTGAGCGTTCGTTTAGAAACGAACGTTTGAGCGTTCGTTCAGCAACGAACGTTATAACGTTAGTTAACGCACGCTGATTAAGAGGCGCACATAGTAGCAGTCAGCAACTGTTGTATAAATTTTGAATAAGCCTTCATATTCGAAACATACGATATATATACCTCAAATCCTTCATAATATAAAACATACATATGTATACATACATTAAACATGTAACTTGTCATGAAACGATCGCTAAAAATAAGTTTTGTCGTCTTGGGCTACGCTTAGACCGGTGTCTGAAATTTGTTAGTCTATTCGGCCCTGTAACTAGCACTTATGTATGTGCGTTCTTGCTTTATACGTAGGTGGCGCTAAACAGACACCCCTAATTAAAAGCAAACTCGCTCACCTTACTAGAACAAGTTGTGTGGATTACTGTACATTTTGTATGCAATATATTTTGTTCTGAATATTATTATTATTGGAAAGTGAATGGCGCGTGTTTGAAACTTCATATTATTAATAATAATAGCTATATTTCTCAACGTCCAGATTTCTGACTTGCATCTCCCTACGGTTTGAACAAGAGTTAAAAACAAAATCTGCATTTAGCATACTTCATCAACAACGATATATCAGTATATTACGACTGAACACTGCAGTGCGGCGATATGGTATATATTGTTTACTTATCACTGATATATATACGTATAATTTGTAAACATTCGGAGTAACACAATATTTTATGGGAATATACTTTTAAAGCTTATGGAAATATGACTGTCGTAACCTTAGTTCGTTTCATGGGATATTTATAGTGAATTACAGCTTAGCTTTGAAAAAGTATTGTAGGCGCGAAAGCATCCAAGTTATGTTTGCATCTATTTCATACGTCTCAAGTACGAATCTATAGCTAAAACACAAGATTTCCAACATTTTCTAGGAGTTTCATTGCCTTTGGCGGAGATTTTCCAAGAACAATTTTTCGAACATAATTAAGCTTCTTCGGCACAGTGCTTCTTTGTTCCGAACACCATTACAGTTTTTTCCTTTCAACTCTCTTTCTGTATACAACATTCGTACAAGCTTTGTCGCAAAATGTTTACGCGACGCGGATTTATCGTATGTACTGTCAATAACTCGCTGGCTAAGTGTTTGAAAATGTTCACTATTTGGTGTTGATAAACACAGGTTTTGCCGCAGCTCAAAAGAACTCGGGATAGCAGGATTATAAACAATAGACTGTTCTGAATCCACTTCGCCTGTAGGAGAACCCTCGTCAATGACCAGTGACGCATTTTCGTGAGATCGACTTAAAGGATTATCTGGCCGCTGAAGTTGCTGAAGCTCCATAACTTGTCCTTCTATGCGGTTTAGCTGCGCCTGCAACTGGGCTTGGCTGGAAGCAATGCCTTGCAATTGGTTTGTAACTCCGACATGCCGCTTTTGATGACTACTAAAACACCGCGAATATCAGAAGATTCATCTCGCCCAAGAAAATGTTGAGATGATTCTTGGGGCGTGGAACATGAACGGATGGGACCTTCGCTGCAGTCGATAGCATCACGTATTGTGCGAGCGAAGTTGAAAGTGCGCGGACTGTACTGATGTGGTTCGTCGTCACTAGGAGAGGCTATAGAATCTGGAGCTGACCCTAGAATTAGTAATTCATTGGTCTCGATCTCTGTTGATAGAGAGCATTGTTTGACTCGTACCATTCTTGCGGTCTGTTATCTCTGATGTCCTATAGCCCCCGCCCCAATGACCGCAAAAGCTGCGCCACACCTGAGATCCACAATAAAACATGGGCCTGTACACGAGCTGATGGGAAAAGGATTAAAAACAGAGACCTTGCTAGCCGAAACCCATTGACAAAATTGGCAGAGGGGTACCCATAGGATCACCCCTCTGCATCTCTCGTACAGTACTTTCAACTACATGTCGCATTGTAATAAGCACGCTCCCTCGATAATAAGCATCCAGACTTCCATCTTTAATTATACATATGTCAAATTTTGTCTTCGAACATAAGTAAGTTTTTGTTGAAATGCTGTTTATAACAGGGACGCATACATGCTAACGGTCGGTCATGACGGGCTGGTAGGGGGTCCCATGGGGGGATGGCGGCCATCCCAGGGAGTAATCCCACGTATTAAAAATAATTTGGTGTTTCAGTTGTGCCCGCTGAAAATTTTGGCAAAAGTTCAAAGTTGTCATCCCCCCGAAACAAATTTCTGTCTACAATGGCTTATAATAATATTTCAAATATTTCACTTGACGAAATATATTATGCAGCTCAAGTAGAACAAAAATAAAACGTTGCTTTGTCGCCAGCCGGATAAATTACTTTCAACATATTGTATATATTTATGTTAAGTAAAGAAACATTTACGCACACATCTAGTCTATACCACATGCTCGCAGGGTGGGGTATTCGGTAGTCAGCAATGGTCTAGATTTAAAACCTGTGCGGGTGGGGGTTGGAAAATTTCGCTATCAAGGGCGGCGACAGCATAATACGCGGCCTTAATTCTTGAGCCGGGCCGGGGCGCGTAACCGTAAACAGCTGCTCGGATCAGTTCAAGTTCCCCCTATAATAAAGGGGAACTTGAAAAGATCACTGTGATTGGTGAATTAGGCTTAGGCTTAATATTTATCTTCAGTTCGAAGTCTAAGTCGGGGGGGCTACCGCCCCCGAACCCAACCCCCCCCCCCGCACTAGCCTCTCGACCTAGGCTTAGTACATATAAATAACGACTATACGATGGTTGTATAAAGGAACTCTATCATGTGGTCCTTCCTTACCTGATATAAGACTCAGGTTTGTAACGGAAGAAGTGTCCAGCGATGAATTATTCTCAGCGTAATTCTTCGACTGTTCCTCCTGCGTTTTAAGCATATCTATTTTAGAACCAGCGGCCATAATAATCGCCCAGTCACGTTTAACTTTTCCTTTGCTTCGATATTCAATTTTGCCATAAGTAGTATTAAAAATAATATCATTTAAATCGAATTCCGAAATTTCTGTTTTGTCAACAGCGTAATCTACGATTATTTTGATAATTTGAAAGTCTGGTACAACTGAAGTTTTCCCTGATTTATACCATTTCACCCAGAAGTAGGAATTCATTGTTTTAACTAAATTACTGAAAGATTATAAAAGATAATATGCATTAAGCCTGAAAGACAAAAACAAATTAAGAACTAACTTTAGTATGAAGTTGGGCCTCCATTATTCTTCAAGACTTCGGGAATAACATTATACACGTGGCGTATATATTTTCGACATTGTACAACGGTCATTGCAGTTTTCCAGAAACTCTTTATGCCCGAGATAAGCTCAATTTTATTCGATGGTTTTGCTTCACTTCTCAGGTAATGTTTTAGTTGATGCCATACATATTCGATGGTATTTAGGTCAGGAGATTCTGGAGGCCAAGGTATTGTATGTATATTATTCTCTTGCATGTAATTTTTGGTTACGGTGCTAGTATGTACCGGGGAATTATCATGAACTAAACAACACCGGTTGTTGAATTTCCTGCCGGCAAACGGTTTAAAATACTTTTCGAGAATACGGCAATACAAAGAAGAATCCATTCGTTTCCTGCCATCAAAAATGCAAATTTTGGTAGCACCCAACCAGCTTATTCCTGCCCAGATATGAACCTTAACCGGATGCTTTGCTCTACTGCGAAGAGTCATATAGTTCTCCCAATTCTTAACGAACGCTTTTTTCCTGTGCTGTTCAAGCTGTATTGTACACTCATCGGAAAAAATATGATGTTGAAATTGCGTGTTGTTTTCGATACTTGATAAGCAAAAATGCACTCGCTTTTTCTTGTTTACGTCCCTGACTATTTGACAATACCGAACATTAGCGTATTTCCAGCCCAGTTTTTTTCGTAGTCGGCGAATGGTGCGCACGGACGGAATTTCAATACCTTTTAAATTTTGTCGGCGCGCTAACATGAGTTTTAATTGATACGCGGTTAACTCATTATTGCTACACATTAAGCTGTCAATCTCACGTTCAATCTCTTCATTCGGCTTGCTTCGCCCAGACCTTTTTATGTCGTAATGGTGTCTCCTTGAATACCATTTGTCTATTCGACTGTTTATCGTACGACAGGAAGTATGGTAATCCTCTTTCTCTAGGACTGTTTTAATCTCTTTAACCCTGTGACCATGATCGATCAATGCAATAATTCGCCGACGGCAATAGTTAGGCAATCTCGATAGTTTTGTTTTATACATTTCTAAAATTATGGAGCAGCAAATATGTATAATAAATCCGCTCCAAAAATGAGATTTTAGGGTATTTTAAGATCCCGGGAGAGCCCCAGAAAGCCACCTGACCCCTGCCAGAGCCGAACTATGAGTCAGACGGTCGGGATTTGGCCAAAATAGAGTCTGTGGGTCGCCAACTAACTAGTTTGGACCAAGAAACCGGGTCTAAATCCATAACTTCGATCCAAAATGAGATCCCAAGAGGATGGGTACTTTGAGATCCCAGGAGGACCTCGGGAAGCGCTGAAGCCCATCTTGAGGCACCCACAGCCCACCAGGTACTAGTCTGAGCACAAAGACACGATCTAAGTGTTTGAAAATTTGACTATAGGCTAATTGAACGAAACCCCCTTTTCAAAATGTATCTAGTCCCCTAATTTTCAAGATAAACCTGCCAAATTTTTTTCGCCTTCAATGGGCAATTACGAAAAACTTCTCGTATCGGATTTTCGAATTTCTTCGTACTTCCCGAGATATGATAGCACAAAGTTACCCAATCGGCAAAAAAATCCAAGGGCTGGGCAGAGGCCGCCAACCTCATGTCTAGACAGTCCCCAGCCAGGCATGCTACATACTAGCAATGAGCGAGTAAAGTGATTTATTGAGCGCTACTCTACGTTTTACTTTCTTTCAAGTGGCATTTTTAACTATTTGTGTACCGTATGAACCGTTTACAGTTGAAACCAAAATCATCCTATCGGCAGGGGTAACCGTAAATCTGAAAGCCAACGGTCTCTGAAGCATCTAGTAACTAGATGCTGCGCTAACACCGTTGGGTTAGTGAAATCAAGTTTATATGGTTACTCAGTTTGAGCTGAAAATTTAAATCGACATACATACATAAAAATCTAAATTGTCATATATAGAAAATAAAAATTAATAACAACAAACAGTAGTAACACTAATAATTTATATGTCTGCTACAATAAAAAGCAAAAATTAAACATCAACATTAAAGTATTCCAACGCAGAAAAACAGATCTGGATTGAAATGACGCGCCATCTTAACAATCTTTTTAGAACGATTATTGTATATGTAATGTATATACATACAGATTATTAATTGTATATGTATATATAGAGACATTATTATAACTGATGTAATGATATAATGAGTTATTGTAAATTGAATGGGTCAATCCGACACTGGGTAAGGACCCAGGTCGACACTATAGTTTTTCCATGTATAATAATAACCTATAACCAATTAGACTCTGCTGGTTGTTCTTTTTGTACTGTAGACGTGGTCCAGATTCGTCGAAATATTATATGAAGCGCAGAATGATAAATTGATTAGTCCACACTTTGCGGTCGGTACCAGTCTCTCCACGCAGGTTGTGGTGACGTCATTATTTTGTTCTACTGATTCAACTCTCCTCGGTAGTTGAACGTTGTAACGTTCGTTCGTGCACGAACGCTGTAGCGTTCGATTTTGAACAAACGGTGGAACGTTCGTTCATAAACGAACGCAAACGAACGTTAGAACGTTCGTTCATAAACGAACGCAAACGAACGTTCAAACGTTCGTTTATAAACGAACGTTGTTGCGTTCGTTTTTTATGCACTTAATTGTGGCCGTGAATCTTGTCAAGTATTCAATTAACGTGGCTGATATTGGGTGGCTCATTTTATATATTAATGCTCAGTATATCTAACCACATCATCTCTCTAAAATATATATTCAACACTCAGAATTTACTACTTTGGCGATAAGACAAGGTACTAGTTTTAAGACTAATATTGCATGTAGCTGCAGGACGTCATAACGTCCCTGGAACTGAAATGCCTTCCTAGATTCATTTCGGTAGCACTTGTGCAGACTGAGATTTTATGGATTATTAACTTTCAGAATTCAATTTGAGCCCAACTGCAAAAGAATCTCTCGTCTCGTCACGACTTAAATTCCAACAACTCACCGATTCGTTGGACTTCGGCGTGCTCGAGTACACAGCCATGAATCGTAAATCAATCAAACGGTCGCGCCTGAGTCCAGACGCAGTTATGCAGCTAGCGATACAGGTACGTTATCTCACTTTTAGGGTTCAGGCTACAGACAAAGCAAATCTATGAATCAAAAATTATCGTTCTTTGAAAATTCGAGCATTATTTCCATTTTAAATGTCCTGGCAACGTCTCCGATCTTAAATAGACATGATTTAACATTTTCTGCGCATATACCAAAAATAATGGCTCTGTTCTTGGTGTTGAAAATTTGCAGATACAGTCACTACCAAACAGGTCCGTATATTCTATTTTCCAACCGATGACACTCTGTGAAAATGTAGAGTCGCCAAAAATGATTCAGACGAACGCTACTGTGTTGGCTAGGTTGTAGACGTACCATCGATAGTTTGCATATGGCTCAAATTGCGTTCGCTCGCGTCTTCGACTGCCGGCATGTTTATTTTGTGCTTGTTTGTACATAGGGTTGTACACAATGATATTATCAAAATGATGTTGATGTTCAACCAAAATGAGACAAATGATACTTTTGGGTTGTGTGTCACCGCTTGCGGCGCATTTTACAACTTTAGAAAACCAGTCGAGAATACAGATTGCTTATCTTGAAAAAAATTGGAGATTCCCACACTTTTGATTCAAATATATTCGGCTTTTGGTAAAACGTAATGAAAACGTTATAATAGCTTTCAAGTGTTTGGTATAGAAGTACTAGCAAAGTCATACGATCTTCGGCGAAACTTATCTTCGCTGCGCTAACTTGCGCTGGCAAAATATCAAGTTCGGCAGCTATACACAAACAGTGTCAGTTTCTCACTGTAAAGGCATTCTGTGCGGCATGAAAGGCGTGTAATTTTTCGGTTTTAGTGTCTCAAAACCGCTACTGAAACCATTTTCTACGATTACTAACCGGTTGCGTTATGATAATAGCAACGATTCTTGGTTAATAAGTTATCAGGCATTATACAGCTGGTAGTTTTTGTTAAAAGGCTGGATTTAGCCTCTGGAATAATTCGAATTTGAGTAGTTCCGATGATGTTTCTTATTAGCAAAATGGCGTTCCATTGTCTTGGTATGCTTTTACTTTTTGGTTTACTATCTAGCTTTATTTTTATTACTGTTTTTAATATTTCTTCTGAACCAAACTTGTGCTTCGTTGCTTTTATTCAGCTCGCATTCTTTCGTAAAACCAATCGCTTTGTTGCAACATACGAGTCGTGCAGCACGTCAGCGTTCAAACACGGCCGTACGGAGACGATGCGGCCGGCGACTGACCAAACGAAAGCATTTGTTCTCGCGTTTCTTTCAGCTAAGCCGCAGGCATCAAACAGCGAACTGCGACAAATGATTGACGCATGCTCAAACCGCCACTTCGAACTGGTAAAACAAGCCTCTGTGGGTAAGTTTATTCGTTTTATGGCTAGATGACAGTGGACGATTAGATTGTAGATAGGGCTTGGCGATAAACTCGTTTGGATATGTCAAGCGAAGTAATCCTGGAATAAGTCCCATTATTGTCCTGATGTTAACGGAACCAGGCCATAGGGGGAGCGCGAAGACGTGTTGGCTTTCAACAGGTAATATGCACGCTATTGGGTTCAGGGTAGGGTGCTACAGGAGGAGTTTATGCGGTGACGGGGGTCAAACGCAGATGAATATTTGGTTGTTATTCAGTCAAACCTAAAAGTGATGACGACATAGACTGTTGCCATATCGTGTAAATCAGATGGGACTTTTGATACCAGTCGCTGCGTTATCTCAATGTATTTGAGTTTTCACAAATCCAAAATATAAAATTACTAGTTACTGACAATATTGTAATTCTTTTCAGTGTCGAATGCAAAATTGGATGTTTTGAAGAAAACGTATATCATTATTTGATATTGAAAACAGAAATGTTTTTGAAAGCTGAAATGGCGCGAGCAGAGTTTCCACAAACACCGTTTAGCCAAGAAATTATTTTTCTGTATGATTCATTAGTCATCACAGTATTGATAGATTTTTGCGACGCGTAATTGAATCCGTTCCCCAGCTTTGTGTTTTCACTGCTCCAATGATTTTCGCCTAAATTCTGAGAAAAATCACACAAATTGGAAATTTTTCATTTTGGCCATTTAAAATGGCTTCCAACGCTTTAGGCGTCGGATTGAAAAATGGAGTCCACCATACAGAGTGATCGCGACCTACAAATTTGCTGTTATGGATTTTTGCAGTGGAACAACCGTTTTTGGAGCTGTGTGACAAAGGTCAAAAATATCCAGAAAAATTTTAGCTTTCAAAATTTCGACTAAGATTGTTTCTTTCTGGTTGGGCTAACGAAAGGCTTAATATAGGGTTATTTAACTCGCCAAACATGCTGATTTCATTGTTTTAAATGTTGGGCATAATTATTAATCGTGATCGAAGGTGCAATTTGTTCATTTTGCTGCATTTTCCCACCAAAATATTAAATTTTAATATTTTCCAAGGTAGTGGTACGTAAAAGGCTAATAATATCTGATACTCAATAGGTAATCAGGTATGATAAATTTGAAGAATAGAATAATAATTATCCAGGTTTGGTATCTGACCAATGCGGGAAGCTCTACCTCTCAGAATAACGCTTAAAATTGTAATATCTAGTAAAAGTTATTTAAAAATTTTTTTAAAGTTTTCGTCTTTTTAACGGAAACTTTCAAAAGTAGGTTGCTGGAGCATGGCTTTTATATGTGCTGAAAAAGCCAACGATGTTGCTGTAAACATAATGCAGGTGTTTTTTATGATTTTAAAGGTGGCACAGGAAGCTCAATTTGGACCTTCGATATGCGCAGGGTAGCCAAACTCGCACTGTTCCGCCCCCTTTGCGAATTACTATACTAGTACGCCCGTATCTTATGATCATTTGCGATGTTAACATTTTCGAAACCCTTTTCGAGATATAAATTTAATGAACATTTATTTTCTGCTTTAGGACAAGGCTTCGATCGACATTTGTTCGGCCTTGTGCATATTGCACAGAAGCTGGGTCGTAAAATCCCGAGTCTCTATTCCGACGAAACGTACATAAACGCGAATCATTTTGTGCTCTCGACATCAACCCTATCAACCGACACAATCATGTTGGGCGGATTCGGGCCTGTGGTTCCGGACGGATTCGGCATTGGATACAATGTTGGCTCCGAGCGAGTTGGATGCACAGTCAGTGCCTACCGCGACCGCAGGAATGTAAATGATTTTATTCGGTGCCTTGAACAAAGTTTACACGATTTAAATCGCATTATCGAGGAGACTAACGTTCTGAAACAGTGATTGCTCAAATAATGCCAACCAGTATTGCTATGGTGTGTTTCAAGATCATCTGATATTGCATTCCGTTATCAAAACTTTCCATTTATTAAATAAAAACAGGGCCGTCGTGTTCAGGCCGCCTAATTTCCAGTTAAACCTATGTGCGTCATTTGTTGACTGTTCATGTGTATGTGTGTAGTTTATAATATAAGGAGGCGACTGCGATTTTGTCTCAAATGGTGATCAATTCATACTTCTGTTTTATTATATTTATTTATTCTTTACATATCATTGCCTATCTGTTTCATGCCAAAAAGTATACCTTTGACGCAAGTGTTCCATTTGCAAGCCCCCCCCCCCCGCCCTGAGTACAGGAAACCATTTATGGATTTGTACCAATTTATCAACAACAATACAACAAGCTGGCGTTCCGCTCTAACTAGATCGAAATGTAATTATGTACGCATAGTCACGCTGAGAAATAAAAACTATTTTTTTCATAAATCGTTTGCGAACAGTTTAAGACAAGAAATTCACAGCTGTTTAATTGCTATGCGCGAATGTTTCCCGAACGATTCTCCAAAAAATTGTTTTATTTCTGAGCGTAACTGTATTCCACTGTAAATCTATTTGCTTGATTCCCAAATGATTCTGCTCGTCAGATATGGTTTATAACTACATCGATACTGTTGCAGTCGAGAGCAACGTGTCCGCAGCCGCCGAAATTTTCATTGGCCAGTGAGCCGGTAAAACGGCCGGCAATTTTTCCGACTAATATAAAGCAGTACTGCGGAAATCTCCAAATTAAGTTTGCAAAAATTTTCTGTGATATGTTCTTAAAATGCTAAATTTTTTTGCTGCTGGTTGTGCGCGGTATTTTTCATGTTCCGTTTAGGCCTTCAAATGTATTTATATATTGCGGTATCGTTTGTTCAATATGGATTCATCCACTTCACATTTAAGTATAAAACCAACTCTTTATGCTGCAGTTTCGGAAGTACTTAATTTATGCCAATCAGCTTCGAAACATAGCTTGCATTTTAGAACATTGTCTGTAGCGACGATAGTTACCTGGCTTCCAGTATTTACGGAATTTGAAAATTAGGTATTCTGTACTCTATCTTGCAATTTTTTTCGTTTGTCCCCGCGTAAGGCTAATCCGAAACCTTTGCGGGAAGCTCTTTTTAGGTTATAAAGCAGGCATCAGCGGTCATGTTATAAAGTAGTCCGATACATCCACAGTGGGACAGTGTACAACACTA
Source organism: Trileptium ribeirensis (assembly GCA_030248225.1). Lineage (NCBI taxonomy): Eukaryota > Metazoa > Nematoda > Enoplea > Enoplida > Thoracostomopsidae > Trileptium > Trileptium ribeirensis. The sequence continues at coordinate 9,075 of JASANE010008201.1, read as the reverse complement.
CATTGTGTATAAATGCACATTCAGGCTCATTAGGTATTCTGTGCTCTATCTTGCAATTTTTTTTCGTTTGCCCCCGCATAGGGCTAATCCGAAACCTTTGCGGGAAGCTCTTTTTAGGTTATAAAGCACACATCAGCGGTCATATTGTAAAGTAGTCCGATACATCCACAGTGGGACAGTGTACAACACTACAAAGTGTATAAATGCACATGCAGGCTCATTAAAGGGGAAAATTACACATTTTTCAGTGTCAACAGATATAGTGGCCTGTATCCTATTTACAGATCGTCATAAATATCTGGTTATTCCACACTCCAATTTACACATTTATTAATATATATATTTGCGTACGCACGGATCAAACAATGATTACAGTAAAAGAAGTTTTAAAATATACGTGCACTGATTCAAAGTTACGTTTCGTCTTAGTAAACTTTATGTATAATAATTTATGATTGATAAGGAATCAAAACCACACTAAAGAGTGACGCTTTATTCACATATTTTGATTTTATTCTGATTAGCCAATATGGATTGGCTTCTGTTTATAGCTACAATTTATCAAGTGATTATACATATGGGTATACAAATTCGATTTTAGTAGAATTTGTCTCTCAAAACAGTAGTAGATATTTTTCAAAATCATCGTAACTAGCCCTTGAAAATATTTAAGAATTCGTGACTTATATTTTGGGTTTGCCCCAGATGCCCTCTTGCAAGCGGAAATTGCGAGTTTGTCACATTTGAGCCGGAAGCGAACCACTGACTGGTAATGTCTCTTTATAGGTGCGATCCTTGTGTATTTGTCTTCTATTATGAATATCACTGAAGTCTCACATATTACCAATATACAGTACTCGCCAAAAATGAGTGTAACCATTCGAACGAACGAACATGGAACAGCTTTCGAACAAATTAAAAAAGCGCCATATTTTCGAACACCTCTCAACAGATCTCGAACAAAATTTTGCATTTCTTGAGGGATCAAGGAACTATATATTATTTTACCTATAATGTCCATATGAGACAAACACTGTATTGTATAGAGGACGACATAACACATATTAGGTTTGTCTGTACGGCTCAATTGTAAGTAAATGAAACGTTATTCAGCCAAATGATATTAGCGTTTAGTATGCTATAGGAGTACAAAAGTATCAGGGAGTAACCGGAATTCCGGTTCTGGCGAAAATTGTGTTCCGGTTGCGGTTCCGGCAAAGGGCAAAAACCATACCGGAACCGGCATTCCGGTTTAAAAATTTTGTTTGAAATTTTCCACGGTTTTTGCTTCATTCTGTAATCCAAACATGTAATATATATATTATACAGTGAACAAGCTCCAATCCAACCAAGCAAAAGAAAAGATTAACTAACCAATTTGCCGTGTGAAACGTATGTAGAGCACATAATTTGATCAGGAATTTTTCATAATAACCTGCAGGAGTTTGTTAAATCAAAGCCAGGTCGATGCTTGTAGCAGCTCTTTTACACATCCAGAAGTCTGTGGGATACTTTTGAATTAAGCCGGTCCAACGCGGTAACAGAGTATGGCTTACGCAGAAGCACTTAATGTATGCTTGGCTAAATTGCGTCAAGCACCCGCCACTACGCTTGTAAACTTGGTAAATCAGTCTAAATTGAAGTAAACTAACGTTATCTGCAACGCAGCTGGAAACTGCTTTCTTGGTAATGACCTGTATTTATTGAAACTGTGCGAGTAGCATCACAGTGTGTCTCATTTATAGCATTCTGATTAGAAAGTCATCATCATTATGATATAACTGACGGGCACTGTTTGTCCAACGCTAGCCTAAACAGTGTCTCTGACTACTGATCAGAAAATTACCTTCTATATATTATTTTCTCTTAGAATCATATAAACCAATAATTTTAAGTTTCCTATAGAAGAACATGCAACAAACGTATGTGTAGTAAAGGGAGGCGTCTGGAGACAGAGCGAAAGTGTGTATTCTACGCTCCAAGCTTTGTAAGCACATTCGATTTGACGCAGTATACGCAATGGTGTATAGTGGAAGATATTTTTTGCTCTGAATGTCCAAAACCGACATATTTGATCGATAAATAAACATTATTAGCTTGCTCACAGTCTCTTTAAAGTTTCAGAAAGGCAGTAATACCATCGCAATACATTAAGTTTAATGTAAAAGTTATTTTTAATGCATTTTAAATCCATTATACCTTCATTTCTTTCACATCTGTTTTACTATATATAAATTTCGAAGACCAGGTTCCGTATCCGGTTTAAATGAACGGTTCCGGTTGCTGGTTCCGGTTCCGGTTATTCCCTGAAAAGTATTCTTGTGCACTCTTTATGAAGGCATGTTTTTACATCTATAAGTTCAAACGGCATTGGGTTCTTCATACGGGGCAGGTGCAATGATAATGCAATAATGTTCCTTTATTTTGTCTCCAGTATTCTATTTCTGCTGACGTAAAAGTAGTTACATTTTGTTGCTATATAGTAAAGTTTTTAGTGCTTAATTAAATAGCCTGGCTTATCTGTACGTTGAGCATGTTATATTACCGCCGCGCTATAATTTAGACCAAACCTCCAAGGATTTAACTATTCGCTGTTGGCACCTTCCTTCATGAAGTCGTACGTTTGTGACTGTGTATATTGCGGTATGTGATGGTACCCTCGACCGGTAATCTCTCGAGAACATGACATTTCTGAACATAATGCGGCGTTCACGTTATAATGTCCCCGCTGTTTGGAACTTTTGACCCCCTGTAGTCGCGACCCTACCGTATAGACAGTCAGGGTGACACCCATACTGTATATCAAATGCCGAGGGTGTACGACACACCCTTATTTACTACATTTTTTCTAGACAGTGTCGTACACACCCTTAGCTACCGATTTGGCTCGAATTAACTATAACGGACACCGTCTGTAGCTAATGCGGTTTATTAGTCAACTGTCCTGCGGAATTTTTCCTAAATTCTCGATATTTGTATCTAGCCCATATGAACATTGCTCAAATAATTCCGAACACTGTCAATAAAACTGCCAGAAGACACGGTGTGCCTGACACTGTTGGTAAGCGGTAATACGCGTAATTAGCTACCGTTGAAAAAATTTATTAAAAACATGGGGTGTCTAAGATACCCTGTTGTCAACAGTGTGTCTGACACAGTGTGGGGTACATAGGTTCCAAACGTTGGGGACATTATAACGTGAATGCCGCATAAGTCAGGAGTATTCATTTTAAAAAAATTTTAAACAAGTTTAGGATCCGTCCAAGAAGTGGTATATATCAGAATTTGTTTTAGTTTACGACGAATGTAAGCTGTTGCTGGGACTGAGCAAGGGAAGACAACAAAGCTTCCACTTGTGCTGCTCGTGTGAAAAATTTATAACTGTTTCACGTTTTATCTGTCTTCACTCATAACTCAGGTTCGGAAAATAGATTTCAATAAAACTCTTTGTTTTGTTTGTAAAAGTGTTAACGATGTACTTTTTATAGTTGATATGGGACATCGCCGGCCCCATCTTCCTGGTCAGAATGGCCAAAAAATAGGCTTGGAAGGATCTAACAGAACTGGCCTTATATACCGGTGCCAGCTATTTATGACACTGCTTCTTGGACTGTGGACTTTGATGTGCTTTGTCGCCTCCTTGCCAGAAACATCCTTCAAATTTCGGCATATTATTGCATTCTTTTACAACGAGCGTCTATTCGATTATCAAGCACGCTGAATTCTATGTTTTGGTGAGCACCATGCCGTCTAGAGTGGTAAACACAATTATGGTCTATATTTATATGATCAGCTATAACGGGTTGATCAGTTGGGTCAGGTGCACCACTTTTATGAAAAAGTGTGTTTTTCAGGTCTTTGTAATGTTACTGATTAGACTGCTCCTAATATATAAACAATTATTCGTTCTGCTTAAGTCAGATTTCAGGAAAGTAGGGACGCTGTAGTCTCACAGATATATAAGTTCGTTTGGATAATGTAATGACTAAAGATTTTCATGGTATTCGGATCCGTAAAATATTATGAAGTTAATGTTTTGAATAGTTAAAATTCAAAAATGTAAAGAATAGTGTTAGGAATTTTTAACCGAACAAAACTTTTGTATGGCGCAAAAATCATGATAGCGAGATGAGCCAAGACAGTAGCAACCGTACTATTGTCGTATTGTTACGCTTAAATATGCAAGCTTGAAAAGCGTTACGTTATTTGGTTAAAAAAGCATCTTTGGTCAAATGGGCGCTCGATTGAATTTTAATTGATTTTTCGCTAACGGGAAATTGGCAAAATTAAATCCGAGTTCCAGAACTTATACGTGGTGCTCGAGCAGAATTTTGGCGATTTGGTTCATGATGTCTATCAAGTTTGGTCATGGATTATAGAAGGTTCTCGAGCAATTTAATGTTATTGTAACATAACGTAATAAATAGATCCTGTGGTGTCTTGGTGTCCATGATCGAAATTCGCTTATTTTATATTTGACAGATTTTCGCTCTGTATGATTTTGGTAATTTCGCTTCCTCCGCGAATGCGCAGTGGCAATATTTCAATTATTGCAAGGCGAATTGTTTTGCGCCGAATTTGAATTCACCAAAATAGCGTTTCGTAACAATTTTTGTCTGAAATTGCAAGATAATAATATGGTTGATGGTGCTGGGGTCTCCTTACGTTTGCTCACCCATAATATGCGTCATTGAATGACCTCGAATCCGGCCGTCACCCAACATTAAATATATATAGTAGCATCTAGCTACAGTATGCATTGGCATAGGATTTGGCTCAGAGCCGTTGCATTGCGCCCTGCATGAAGCCATGCACAAATCGAGGAAAGTAAAAAAGTTGCAAATTATTGCAATTATAAACGAGTTCTTAAATTTTTTAGTATCTGCATTTAAAACATTTCATTTCAGTAGTAGATAGCAGTTTGCCTCTGTTCGTTATTGAATAAATGCCGTCAACTCATGACGTCGTAGAGCGCAATCAGACAATAAATGCCGTCCACTGATGACGTCATAGAGCGTAATTAGACATGATAGAACGTTTGCTTTACCGTCATTACGGCGTGTCATGCAATTGCCGCAGCTTGTAAGTTTGTATCGTATATTTGCAACGTGCAAAAATGTATTATATTGCCAACATCGTAGCCGTTCGATCACATAGCAAGCCAAAAACGTATTTTTCTGCATTGCTTCTGTCATGCCCACTAGATCCAAATGGACTTACATGTGGCGCACATTGTGAGTCGCTGTGTTTATTGAGTTGTCGTATGATGTATGTTTGCACATGCGGTGTTATTTGCTCGCGCTGTGAATTTTATTGAAGAACCTAACTAACAGCTTCCATATAGCTCAGCGACTTGCGAACATGACTTTCTCACGCACATCGCGGATTCGATTCATGGCGCCGGCTTGAGTTTATCAAAAATTGTACGATATACAAATTCGGGCATTAATTTAAAATTAGCCTATCGCCTATCATGTCCCGAATTTGATGGCTTTGTAGGCGCGGCATGTAGGGTAGTTTATTCAGAATGCATTCGAAGCTATCAATCTAGTGTTAATTTCATAACCTAGGTCTGTATATGGGCCATATCAACCGCCAGAAATATCGCTATCATGACTTTCTAAATTTTAATAAGCACAAGCGTGTCCTCAAGTTGGAGGAATGGTCTGCTTGCGTTTCCTTGTGGTTTTGGTACTATATCAGACATCGGTTGAACCCGCAAGATTGAATTCAAGACTACAAAATCGAACCTAGTAGTTTTCCTGGACATAATTCGTCATCGGGTACAGTATAGCATAACGATAAACTTGACACAAAATGAACAGCTTAGCATAAAAAGCTATGCCCGTTTATGGACAGAAGTAAAATCAAATCTTTCGCCAATCATTCTCAAAAAATTACCAGCTGTCGGGGTGATATTCGCTAACTATTGGCGATATAATTCGTCATTGGGTACAGTATAGCATAACGATAAACTTGACACAAAATGAACAGCTTAGCATAAAAAGCTATGCCCGTTTAAGGACAGAAGTAAAATCAAATCTTTCGCCAATCATTCTCAAAAAATTACCAGCTGTCGGGGTGATATTCGCTAACTATTGGCGATATAATTCGTCCTTGGGTAAAATATAGCATAAATATGAATTTGACACAAAATGAACAGCTTAGCATAAAAGGCTATGCCCGTTTATGGACAGAAGTAAAATCAGATCTTTCGCCAATCATTCTCAAAAAAATTACCAGCTATCGGGCTGATATTCGCTAACTATTGGCGATTGCTTTTTTCTGTACCGTAACTGTATGTAATTATATTTCTGGTCTTCCAAACATATTTTGACGTATTAAACATGGTTACGTTCTTAATTTCTTAGCGCACGTCATTTCAAGTTGAAACCAAATACTGGTAGTCCTTGTGAAACTTATTATAATAAACGAGAAACTTTACAACACATTCCTTTCTGCCGCAGCAGCAAACAAGCATATCTATGATAGGGAACCCATAGACCTGACTAGTCTTAGCATACAGTCATGGCCGGAAATAAGTGTAAAATAATCGATCGATTTCGATAAAACGAAATTTCAATCGTTTTCGATTTTCGCGCAATTAGATAAATTTCAAAATTTTAAAAATTCGATTTTTTTCGATTAAACGAAATTTCGATCGATTGCGATTAAGCGAATTTTCGATCGATTGCGATTTCGATCGATTGCGATGTTGATCGATTTCGAGTTCGATCGATTGCGATTTCGATCGTTTTCGAATGCACTTATTTCTGGCCGCGACTGTAGGTGGAAGTAATAAAACAGTCACATTCGCCGTCAAATCAGAAATGTACTGTGCAGAAATTGTTTGAGGTGACGGGCACCTGTGAAAATTACACTGCGCCCATAACTCAGAGGCGTAGAGAATATTTTCAAGCTTGCTAAGCCCGCAATTTATAAAACTGTAAGTGGTACCTATAAAAGTTCATAATTATTGACATCAAACTTGTTTACTGCATTTAGCTTCATAAATATGAGTAGTGACTTCGCTAGGCTATACAATGGACATCAAGATACGCCTTTATGGCATGCTTTCATGCCGCCCAACCAGCCACGCTAAAACTGACGCTTTCTAACTCAAGGACATTGTGAAATTGATTACACCCTCATTTCATGATCTTTGTCATATCACAGAGTTAACAAATCTCTGTGGTTTGTTGCAAGAATATCCAGTAACAAGATCAATTCGATAGGATCAACTGAAGGGAAGCAACCTTCCAATGTTTTAAATAGGCCTTAATAGATAATTCAGTCATTTTGATTACATTGCCCGCTCTCCATTAAAGGGAATCACAAACCCAACAATATAGGATTTTTGTAGTAATTTCACCAGCTTGTGCTAAAAAATATTCAAGTTATCAGTATATCGATCACTAAAGGCGATCGTAATAGTGATAGCCACTAAACGAGTAATAGCGACAGTCGTGGTCACTAAACTTTTTAATCATAATACCTTTTCGACAGTCGTGGTCACTAAACGGAACCATTATAGATAGCGCTTACTACTCAGCATGCAAGATTGTGCATGGTACGGGCACCCACTACACGGGAGTTTCGCCGCAGGCTCAATATTTTGAGTCCGTAGCTGTCCGTCTCATTGGAGATGATAATACCTTTTCGACAGTGGTCACTAAACGGAACCACTATAGATAGCGCTCACTACTCAGCAAGCAAGATTGCGCATGGTACGGGCACCCACTACATGGGGGTTTCGCCGCAGGCGCCAATGTTTTGAGTCCTTACCTGTCCGTCTCACGGGAGATCATAATACCTTTTCGACAGTGGTTACTAAACGGAACCACTATAGATAGCGCTCACTACTCAGCATGCAAGTTTGTGCATGGTATTGGCACCCACTACACGGGGGTTTCGCCACAGGCTCAATATTTTGAGTCCGTAGCTGATCCGTCTCACGGGAGATCATAATACCTTTTCGACAGTGGTCACTTAACGGAACCACTATAGATAACGCTCACTACTCAGCATGCAAGATTGTGCATGTTACACGTGCCCACTACACGGGAGTTTCGCCGCAGGCTCAATATTTTGAGTTAGATGGTCCATCTTACCGGCAACCGAGGCCCCCGTATCCTGCACAGGTCTGCGTGAAATACGACAGATTAGAATTTAATCGGCGTGGGGGGCGTGTAATGTGCACATTCGTACTTACACACTATGTTTTTGTCACTGCCTTATTGGTCTGTTTATCTAGGATTTTAATATACAGTCGGCCTTTTTATTTGACGAGCAGCTATAAGTTCGCATGTAATTTTATTTTACGGAAAACTGGGGTTAATTTTGACAGCGGGATTTGTAATATGTGCTATCACGTTTCCGTGAACTGTGGTACAATAATGATAGTAATTCTGGGCTGCCCATTCTCATAATTAAGCATTGTGGTTGAACAAACACGTGTAGTTGTGTTTGGGATTGCTGTTTTTGTCGCGCATATGAAGTTAGGTTAGCGTAAGAAACAGCAGCATTTTTAAGTCTTGCATATTTTCAGATTCCGTTGCTGCCGTGCTATGAAGCAGCATAAACCGCTGGGTCCGGTGCTCGGTCATAGCGATCCAGCTCCGGATCAGGATCCAAAGAATCCGTTTATCTACGAGCCCGGACAGAGGGTTTTTAAGCCAGTGAGACATCCAACGGGTGCTCTGGAACAAGTATGTACATTATAATAATTGTGATTTTCATGCTTGTCAGTATGAGTTATCTAATCACCTCTAGAGAGGGCGTTAATATCCAATAATCATGCCATTAGTAGCACTGTGTATTATTTTCAAAAGTCATATTGCATAAAACCTTTTGATCATTGTCCATCACAATTCTGGACGAACCAAGCGGGATCGGAGTTGCGTGACCAGCCTGTTGGATTTACTTTTTGTTTTATATAAGTAAATTATTGGGAAACTGTGGCTATATATAGCAAAGTATGCATTGGCTGAAATTTTCGCCGAATGTTTCTGCTAAAGAAGTACAACTCATAATAAGGATAAGTGTATTAGCAATTATTTATAGTTTTGTGCGGTG
>JASANE010008200.1:0-21251 GCA_030248225.1 Trileptium ribeirensis | reverse complement strand
CAGTTATTCTTGGTTTAGATTCGTATTGCTGCTTATCCTTGTCCAAATCTTCAATTATTATATATGTGCCCCTAATTTAACCTTAAATTTGGAGTGTATTCATGTGACTTTGTCAGAGAAGTAATACGGTAACATGCGGTGTATGACATGTAAACTACATATGTGTTGGTGTAAAATCTGGAAGCAAGATTTGAATTTTTGGTTAATGTTCACTACGTATTTTCGAAATACATTTTAATGCTATACCACTGTAACACGGGTTTTAGAATTGTAACCGTTATAATAGCCACGAAAACCATATGCCGACTCCCAAATACTCAAAAGTGCTCTAAGAAATATATCATCCTCTACTCTTCACGAAGCGACTAGATTTTCAAAAAATATAATGCTGATACCAATGCAAGCTTTGCGTTAAAGTACGCTTATGTTTGCTTTTTTCAGAAAAACTGCTATAGTGCAGCTGCTGATATAACCAAACGTTTAGCTGGCAGGGAATATATACTTTTGAAGTATAAAACTTCAAATGCCGACATCAAAGTTACTCACTCACAATACAAATTAATTTTGTTTTATATACAAAATTTATAAAAAATATAACAAATTCATAATATACAGTGTATCGGAAAATCTAATTATTTTCCCAGAATTCACTATGCTACATAACTTCTCGGTTAATCAGCCATACATAACGGCTCTGCAATAGTGTTAATCAACGCCCAGCGTTTATAAAATTTTAAATCGATCGACGGCTCAGCGGCCAGTTGGCGAATCAACAACTTGTTTGCCGGTCAACGGATCACCAGCCACCGGACCGCCGGTGTCTAACCGGCTGTGCGATGGCAAGAAGTTTCTCTTATTACGATATTAATTTATTATCAGTAAATGCTACCTCAGCATGTGTTCGAAAATTTGCTCGATTTGCATATGGACGCTTTGCACTGCGTACAGTCCAACGGCTTAAGTGCCATTAAAAATTGACATGTTTGAAATATTTTAAATCGCTATAACTCACAGTTAATGCTGAACCACTGACAATTTGCGTATTGATACTAAGACCTCCTACATACAACAAAACTCTAAACTCCCCTAATATATTTTGGCAGTAGGCGTACGTTTTGTGGCTATTATAACGGTTAGAGTTCTAAAAACCTCTGACTGATATCAGCATTAAAACGTATTTTCCAAAAAACGTAGTGAATATTAACTTAATTGTTGAAACCTTGTTTACAAAATTTTACGTGAATAAACATGTGCATTTTACATGTTATATCGTAGCATTGTTAACTTGCATATCCTTTCCTTTAGTGACTACATTTTCTAACGTTATGCACACGACAAAAATAATTTTTTTACGTATTATATTTCAGCGAATTTTCAACATGCGGTTACTGGGCGCAGTTTTTGTGAGGTCTCCAGATCGTAGTTTCGGCGCAAGATGTAAAAAGACAGATTTATTTCCAGAAATCGTCAGTAACTTAATCCGCGAAGAATTCTGTCATTTGCGTCAAAGGTATATATCATATGCTAAAACGATCTTTTCGGCATTCCCAATTCCCACGTCAACTTTACGCATTGAATTTGATCTCGTCTCGCCTTGTGAAAGGGTTCAAAAAGAAATAATTTTCCTGGCTATTTTTCCTTTTTTTCTGGGAGATTTCAGTTGGCCAAGGCGTGACAGCCAAAAAAACGCGTATAATGGAATTTGGTCAAAAAGGTCTGAAAATCTTTTTTACGTGGTGTAGCTGTCAAATTCTAAATCCCATATGATAAATTCATGCAAGGATATGCCATTATGTAGGAGCTCTAATGAAAAAAACGAATGTAATCAAAAGTATACCCTGTAGTAGGTATGTCTTAAATCATAATGTTCTGTTAAAATACTCCTAACTAGCCGCAAAAATATCCATACTTAGCCATTTTCAATGTAGCAACAGAGAGACAGAATCGGCGGATAACATTTCAAGTCCCTGAATACAATATAACAATGGAACTACGTAGCATAGCTTGCATCAAACATGGAAGGAACTGTGGGAATATAGCGTTGAAAATAACACTGGAAATTCTAGTTTTTCTTAAAGATTATGATTTCAAAATTTCTAAAGATTTTTATATGGTAAATATAGCTGTAATAGCAGACAGTGATTTACACAGTTAGTACTGCACGCCAAATTACATTGATATAAATGTTCAATGACGCTTTGACAAAAAATCTATTTTCCAATGATATTCACTATTCACATTTCGACGTTTAGTTTGACAGTTACGTGGTCGATAATTCATTCCCACAATTCGCTCAGCATCTTGATCAGGACAAAATGTATCTAAATAAACGAAATAGTCTAAAATAACTTATACGTGGTCCCATATGATGTGTTAAAGCTGCTTAGCTGTTTGTTTTACCAAGAATGCATCAGCGAAGAGCATGACACTTCCCTGCACCCACATATTAGCCCGTGTTATTTGAGTGCAAAGAAGTGTCATACTCTTCCTTAATGCACTCGTGGTTTTACCAATTACTGCGTATTGACGATTTACATACAATGGCTCGTACCCGTTGGCCATACGATGTTTAACAAAGCTTTTTTGAACATGTTTTTCGATAATTTTAGAGATGCTCCTAGTTAAGCTTAGGATTCTGAAGCTAATAACACATGTTTCTGGTAATGCTATTTCGCTGTTTCGCCATTACATTATCTCATATAAACATATGAGTTAAAAAGTACTGATTTGTACATTTTGGTGTTCTGAAATTTATTTCAAAGTTCTAGACTGTGTAAACATGTGACTACCGAAGAAAATTATTTCAACTGCCGATTAACTTAATTTTAAACTATATAAATTATGGACACCTCCTAAAATTATCATACCCAAACGAGAAAGTATAACTTAGTTAAACTGTAATCACAGCACGAGTATGTTTTAGACTTCGACAAATGGAAAGAACACAAGAAAGTCATAAACAGATGTTGGTTCAGATTGTTCATAATCTCGGGGTCAAGATTGTCCCAGAACATACCGACGAAGGTGATCATGCCGACGATGACGATGTTGTTGCTGATAGCGGCGCTGCGTTCGAAGCTGAACGAATTGCACGAAAATCCGGGACAATCACACGAGCGGACGCCCAGCGTTTGGTGAATCCACCCGATTCGGATACAACACAATTGCTGCTCGACAGTTCTGCCATTGGCATCAATAGTAAACTCAATAACGACCGCCAGTCCCGATTTCGTTCAACTGTTCAAGCGTTGTCCACGTTCAAAAAGAGTGTCATCGAAATGAAGCATCATGTCTAACAATGTTCATTTGAGTATTTCTCACAGTTACAAATAAATTTCCTTATGATTTTTCTTGGTAATGGAATGTCTTCTATTGTCGGTGTTTTACATTGTTTTGATTCCCAAGTTTGCATGCCACATGTCTTATGCGGCGTTCACGTTATAATGTCCCCGCTGTTTGGAACTTTTGACCCCTGTAGTCGCGACCCTACCGTATAGACAGTCAGGGTGACACCCATATTGTAAATCAAATGCCGAGGGTGTACGACACACCCTTAGCTACTAAATTTTTTCTAGACAGTGTCGTACACACCCTTAGCTACCAATTTGGCGCGAATTAACTATAACGGACACCGTCTGTAGCGAATGCGGTTTATTAGTCAACTGTCCTGTGGAGTTTTTCCTAAATTCTCGATATTTGTATCTAGCCCATATGAACATTGCTCAAATAATTCCGAACAGTGTCAATAAAACTGCCAGAAGACACGGTGTGCCTGACACTGTCGGCAAGTGGTAGTACGCGCAACTAAGCTACCGTTGAAAAAATTTATTAAAAACATGGGGGTGTCTAAGACACCCTGTTGTCAACAGTGTGTGTCTGACACTGTGTGGGGTACATAGGTTCCAAACGTTGGGGACATTATAACGTGAACGCCGCATTATGATGACGTCGAGCAATACATAATACAATAGTAATACATAATAGCAGTAGTGCGTCCTACAATACGCGGGACAACACAAATACTTTTATTTTGTAACTAAATCCATGTTGTAGAATTTTAGATCCAAACTTACACTGGTTGTATGAGAATAAACAATATGTGGTGCAGATCAGCATCGCTTCGATATATGTCCAACCATTCGATTTCTGGCTACTCAAATCATAAAAAACCAAGGCTCTAGTAAATCTATCATACAACGGCTGAAACATCTCTCCAATTATACAAGTTTTGAAATATTCGCATTTAAATTTTTCTAATAGCTATGCAATGAACCATGAAGCTACAAACAGTGTTTGCGTCAGAGTAACATTGAATTGGATAACAGAAAGTTTTAAGACATTTGACCAAAACTCTCTACCAAAACAAGCGTAACATAAGCTTATATTGAGATTCGCGCATTTACCGTAGCCGTCAAGCAAATATATTTGCATTGTATGCAAAGCAAAAACCACATTATATCCAAAGTATAGTTTCAAAATGCTGCGAGATTGCCATCATCATCTTCAATAGCGCAAACGCGTACAGGTAAATCAGACCAGAATAGACGAACGCAAGGACGCGACTAATTCTGATTTTAGCCTTGCGCTCCGATTCAATAGCGTTTGGCTCGGTGCGAACTTTTGGTAAGATAGAAACGCAGAACCCTGTCCCATAACGTCAACCTCGATATATTCGTCACTGAATTTTGCAGGGTGCTCGTGGGGATGAGATTTCCATCCCCACGCCATCCCCATCAAAAGTCCACGGGGATCCCCATCCCCGCCGATCCCCGTGGGAATTTTTAAACCTTTTCAATGAGTCATTGTCAGACTTTTAGAATAGAAAGCCAGGGTATTGAAAACAATTATACATATTTGGAATCTACTCAGTGGTGTAGGTCGGAGCTTTCTAGAGTTTTGTGCATCGTGGCGACGTGCTGCGTGCAAGTTAAATGAAGTTGATGAATCTACAGAACGTATTTTCGTTCCTTATGTGGTGGGGAACTCATTGAATTCAGAGATTGGAGAAGTATGAGCTTCTGAAGCGGGCCGCTCTGTTTTCTCTCTCTCACTCGCACTCTCTCTAATTCCGAAAAATTTTCGTATCTACTACAGTAACACGTTTTTATCTTAGCAGCAATACACTACAAAGGCAACGACGTGTATCTTCGGAGATACGCGTTGTTGCCATCTGAAAGGCAACAACATTTAGGAGACACGCGACTTTTGCCAAACACATTTTTATACATAATTTGGCTCCGGGTGGAGATACGCGTTTCTTCCTTAGAGCAATCGAGGCAGAATGGTCTTCTGATCACGGTGATAGATACAACGCAATTTTTCCATAATATGGAAATACGGCTGGCGTGGCTCAAATTTGCAGTTGTAGACATCAAGCGAGTGCGCTTGAAACTTAACATAGCATGGGAACCGCGATACTGACAAACAGACTTCCATTGCGACATAGCTCAAGCTTTGTAGTTGTAGGATCAAGGGGGTGCAAATTAAACTCAGCACAGCGCGGAAACCGCAATATTGACAAACAGACCTCAGTTCTGCCATAGTCCAAGCTTTACAATTGCAGGAGAATATACTCATCAAGCCTCAGAGACTACTGTTCGAATCTTCTATTCAAAATTCCAGCTTACTCTCTAACATCCTCCGCCGTCAGGCCTGAGCATAAATAAGTACACTGTCATGCCCCTCCAATGCTAATTCGAGAATGCTGGGAGGACCAATCTAGAATGCGGACACATTTCGTGAAAAAGTCAACTAACGAGCATGTAATATCCCTTGGCTCGAGCGCAGAAGCTTCAACGCGACACTCTCGGCGCCTCAAAGGCGGATCTTTCGCTCAGAGAGCTACACACGATACGAAATGAAATTATATATCCAAGCCAACCAGGCACGACTTTCCTTCATGTAGCACGAGGAAAGACCCACCAGGCAAAACGTGGAATTTCGAGAAGCGATAAACGGTGACAACATAAAACCGAGCAAACAACTCAAAATTGGGACTCGAGTGGCTCCGAGGCTGCATGAGAACCCTGACATTTATACCCTCTGTCTATCCCAGTTTTTTGCTACTTTGTCCAAATCTTTTCTGGCTTGTCCGCAAACTATATAAAGCATAATTTTAAATATTTAGACATTAAAATTAATATATTCATAGAAGTAGCATAAGCATATATATTTGCATTATTCCAACACAAAGACAAACATACAGAAACGATGCAATTAGAAGTTGGACAGTCAAAATAAATCACCATATGGAATATATGCTCGTACATTAACAATAGCCGTCTGTCTGTAAAGAAACAAAGAGCGATAGCCGACCATGCCATTAATATTTCGTGCAAAGCGAGACACAGGTGCTCTCGATCAGACGCGTAAACGAAATGCCTAATCCTCGCGGTTAGAGGTTTTTCAATCAAGTTGAGAAAACACTGGTCCACGCGGGGGAAAACGAAGAAAATCATTTTTGAACGTTTGGAAGGACGTAGGAGGCCGAGTCTTGTAGTCGCGCATTAATCAAAATAGAAATCTGAAAATCCACACAGTGCTTAGCTCTCCAGAGGCCACTTTATGGCAAAAATTGCGATTTTGAGAGTCCCGTCCCAGTTACTGGGGTTCCGTGTGAACCCACGGAGGTTGGTGAACTTGGATTTTGACTAGACCTGTTCGAGAGTACCCATTTATGCTCATGCACTGCAAATTGGCCTGAGTTAAATTTAAATTCACCTCTCTTAGTTAAATTCCTTTGAATTCAAACTAACTCAGGCTGAGTTCATCACGTAACTAGGGTACTGAGTTGAGAATTCTAACTCAAATGTCAGGTACAAATCTGGCTTAGGATCTAAGCTTAGGTAAAACTACCTCACGCTGAGTTAACTTTCTAACTCATAGTTCCTAGGTTTTTAGCTAGAAAACACTTTAAGTGAATTATGGCAACAAATATTGATAAAATTCATACTTGACTAAACTTAGTGACCCCACCAACCATCCTATATTGTAATAGCCGATGTCGAATTGCAAATCCTTGTTACGAAAACAAAGCTGAATTATATACTTTCGGTTTTTTGCTAACCGAAAATTGGTAAAATCAAATTGAAGGTCCAGAAATTACATCTGTTTGAACAAAATTTTGGCGTTTTGAATTTGTACATGTTTGGTTCCCTAACGTTTAATCTTTTCAATTAAGATTACTCAGTGTTCGCGAAAGAATTTAACATAAAAATAACGTCACAAGAAGTCGATCATGTCATAAAGTTCTTGGTGTTTGCGAACAAAATCGGTTTAACTCACTCGACAGATTTACGCTCACAAACATTTGGGTAATGCGAAGTTCACGTTATAATCTCAGCAACGTTTGGAACCTACGTACACCACACAGTGTCAACACTGTAAACATAGTGTCCTAGACACCAACAGGCTTTTATAAATTTTTGTCAAAGGTAAACAGCTGGTGGTATTGCCCATTCTCGACAGTATCAAGCGCACGATGTCTTCTCGCAGATTTAATGACAGTGTTCGGAAATTTTTCAACGTTCATAAGGCCTAGATACAAATATAGAAAATTTAAAAAAGCTACACAGCACAGTTGACTAATAAACCGCATTAGCTACAGACGGTCTCCTTTACAGTTCTCACTTCTCGCCATAACTGGTAGGGGCGTGTGCGACACTGTAAAGTAGCTTCGGGTGTGGCGCACCCGCGGACAATTGATTCACAGCACGGGTGTCACCCTGACTGTCTATACGGTAGGGCAGCGACAATTGGCGAACAAAAATTCCAAACAGCGTGGACACTACCGTGAACGCAAAATAAATTTACTTAATTGCAGCTAACAGAACATTTGAATGATAAACAGAACAGAACCACATTTCAGTCGTGAAGTTTTGTACCGCCTGTCCCCACACCATCTGCGCCCATGCAAAAACTATTGCTCAAATAACTTGAAAACAAATTTTACTGCATCAGATACGTAAAAGAAGCAAAAGATAAATACTAAATACGATTATATACATATATAATAGACAGCGTTTAGTGTGAAGTAAAAGTTCATCCAAGAATGAGAAGATTGGTTCAAATTTTGCGCTTACTTAACGAATTACTATTACTATTCGATATGTCAAATTTTCTTTGTATGGATTGATTTTAGAACTGTTTGGCAGTGAATGTGAAATAATAAAATAATTATTCGATAACTTTCGATTATTCCAATCTTCTTTGTTTATATATGTCTGATTGGATTTATATATATATATATATTGGTAATTTGTCTTAGCAAAGAAGCCACAAAATTTTGCTAAAAGAAAACAAGACAAATATATAAGAATCTATATATTTCTGACACGTGACCAGTTTGAGGAGAATTCCTCGCGCAGGGCTTGGACTGATTTATTTCAAATTAAGCTATGCACCAAGAATGTCAGAAAATTTGCCCGCATGCTTTTGCAGTGTATGTTAAGATCAAATCTCAAGAATTAATAACCTCAAAATATTATATACCCTGCGAACAGGACCTTTTTAAGCTTTGAAAAATACAGAACCAGAAACTGCGCGTCAAGCTGGCGACGATGAGATATATCGACTTAATCTCTACAATGTTCTACACCATAAACGTCAAAATTGTGCAGCTCGTATCCCACTTAAATACCCAAAATCGCCTCGGTTAAAAAAATAAGCAGTGCCTTTGAAAGGGTATATAAACATAACGTATATCTAACCCTTAGCTTAATACTATTCCTAGGCCTGAGTAAAGAATGTCGCGCACCGAATCAAATGTCCCACAGTCAACTGGATTCCAGGATAAAATTAGTATCAATGCATTTTTTATCAAACAGCCAAAGCATCGCAACTGAAAATACAGCATCGCTATCTGCATAAAGCTTCCGCAGCCGAGAGATTTCAAGTATATATAACACAATTATAAACCATTTGCTTCTCAATGTTTAAAATATTTACGTCGCAGATTTCATATATATATATATAGTTGCATACCACAAAAACAGTCAAAAATATTACAGGAATATAACAAAACTACAAATTGTCTTGAAAGTAACAGTTAACAGCTCCAGTAACGGCCATTCATAATAAGGTGTAAGTAAATTCATTAAAAGATTATTCATTGTAAATTATTATATAAAATGTATATTTTGCTGGCTTAATTATGAGGTTTGCATGAACAGCATAGAACGCGGAGCGTGGTTCATGATAATTTACACATTACAATGAATACACATATAACAATTACAGAAAAGCTCACCATTTAACGGGGCTGAGGTTTCTATAAAGGCCTTGCTTTCAGCAAAATGTAATCGAACAAACCAGAGCCATTACAACAATAACCTGAAGAAACTGCCAATTGGGGTGTAAAAGCATTTATACGAATACGAAAATAATTACAAGACTGATTCAAGTTAAATCATGACTACACAAAGACATGAAAGTAATATATAGCAATACTAACAACATGTTTATAAAAAAACAAAATATGAACACCAAAACGTGGAATATAAAATACTGTTAAATACCCAAATGAGATCAATAGATGACGTTAACACGAAGCGGATGGCAATGAAATTGTTTCGTGGGTTTTGGTTCTGCAATGACACCGCACTTACGCAGCGTTCACAGAAAATAAATATGTGCACTCACTGCATTGTATTGTCATGTTTATACCTACTCAATTTGTGGCAATAATCCTGCTAATTGCTACAAAATTTGTAGCGTTACCGTCTTTATTGCACTAAATTTGCAGCAATGTTCACACCAACTGTCCTACAAAACCTATAAATAATTGTAGCAACAATTTCGTTCCTACAAAAATCGTGGAAAATGGACACTATTGCACTAAATGTGTAACAACAATACGAACTTTGCTACATGTTTCGAAAATGTTTGGTGGCAATACGCATGCTCATACGTGTTACAATGTGCAGTGAGTGCACACATTTTTCTGTGAACGCTGCATTAGCTACGGTAAGCCAAAACGTTTGTGTGGTTGAACATCGAAATAGCGTCGAATGTTTCGAATCGATATGCTTACAAAAACATCATACACCGAAAACCAACCACTACATACCACCACAAAATGCAGCGTGAGAGCTGTTCACACTTCACAAGGAATTAACCACTATTCGGCACCGCTATAAGTCTGTTTCAGCTAATAACGACTGACCCATTGTGGCTTAACCATAACACAACCACTTAAGCCATGTAGATGGAAATATGAACCAAAATCAATGTTTCCTGCAGACATTAGATGGACATCCGTAAACACACCAACCTATGGCGTGTTTCTTGCCGCCTATATTAGAACACAAAGATAGCTTTATGCATTACTCCGCGGTTGAATAAGAACGAGTTAAAATATTTATATCACAACTTAAGATATTGATTATCTATCGCTCTATATGGGTCATTTCACGAAACCTTGTGATTTTAGTCGGGCCGGGGGCTACATCGGCACTTTTTGGCCCATACCACCAGTCTTTTGTAAGGAAATTTA
Source organism: Trileptium ribeirensis (assembly GCA_030248225.1). Lineage (NCBI taxonomy): Eukaryota > Metazoa > Nematoda > Enoplea > Enoplida > Thoracostomopsidae > Trileptium > Trileptium ribeirensis. The sequence continues at coordinate 10,759 of JASANE010008200.1, read as the reverse complement.
ATGTCCCTGTGAGATGTAATAATAGCATATCCGACGATCATAACGAGGTATGGTGCACCTCTGTACCCCAAACATATCAGGAGCCAGAGGCCCTCAACCCGGGTTGGCCAAATGAAGCCAAAAACACAAGTCCCAATATAAACGTTCGCTGTATCGCTAGGACGTGATACATATGTGTGTTTTTCGTTTCACTGTGATCTATTGGTAATTGCTAATTTTTCCGGAAAAATTTGTGAGTAAGCATCGACACTAAAGCTGACGTCAAGCTTCCGAAAATTTTTTCGTGACATGTAGCCCCCCCCGACCAAGGTCAAATCTGGCAGCTTTCAGACGCTGGTAAATAACGTAAAAGTGCACTAGCGCCAAAAATGCTATATAACGGTAATCGCAATCAGTACAGGTGTTATTGAAAAAAAGAATATCAGCGTCTGTCCATGTGTTATTTCATTATGAGTTCGAAGGTCATAAAATGCCAAAAATGGGGTATGCAAAATGTAGCCCCCCCGACCTGACCAAACTTGAATTTAAAAAAGCCAAATTTAGCATACAGTCTTACAATAGGCCGGATATAAACATAGTAAAGCCCCACTAGAATCGACCCATCTATTAAAAATTTTTAATGAAAATGTAGCCCCCCGGCCGCATGTATAATAAAAGTAATCGAAGGTCGCAAGAATCATATTAGTATATAAGTTCATCATCATTGCACTATGATATGGGGCCGTGCTGTTAACTGGGCAGCTAGGGAACCCTTCTGCCTGCCCGTACATCTATTACACGGATTGTCCTTGGTATCATCACTTAAATGTAAGCTGGTCATAGATCAATTGTATTTGTTTTACACCAGCTTACATCTAGAATGTATAGAAGTAGCTAATAATGGCGCGTTGCATGTTGTAGGAAGCTGTAGCCCCCCGAACCTGAGGTGTAGCCCCCCGACTCAACATATCGGGGTGCCATTTTTTACAAGGCCTAAGGATCTGCCTGAAATTTTTTCTCAGACGTCCCCCGCTCATGGTTGGTTTGTGAGCATAAAATGGTATCTGTAGGTGCTGTCTCCGTTGCGCTAGAAAAACTTCTGCGAAAGGCTTGTTCTAAATTGGTCGATTTTAACCCCAATAATGCCCTAGCAACATCAATTATAGGTCGCAAGTGCTCCAAATGGCTTGACGAGGACCATTTTGGATGGACTTGCATAAAAACAGACCATGGTTCGCGTGTCACTCCGTCAACCTACAGAATGACTTATTTCGGATTAAAATTTGACCCCCAGCCCTTTCCAACCCCTGTAGCAGGTTTCAGGTAGCTCGTTTTGCGGAGAGACCTCGATATTCGAAAAATTCAGGGTTTTTTACATCGGAAGGGGTCTAGACACTGTACATTCGAAAACGTTTCATTTTGGCTTCAAAAAGTGGTGTTTTAAAAGTACATGGTTTCGTGAAATGACCCATATCATATCTTAAAGTATTACGTCAACTAAATCTATCTATCATGGATTACCTCCAAAATCCACGCAGTCTATATATTTATAGCTATTTTTAAATCGATAACTAATCGTTTTGCAAGGCGAAATTGACTAAATGTGTAGAAAGATGATGAGTGAAATTTTATAAAGTTACATACTTATTTTATTGCCGTCATAAAATACTCTAAAAGATAATGTAATATTCATAACATACCAAGAGTATATAAACACGTATAACATGACATGTCTGAATGGCTGTTCGTAAGCAATAATACTTCAAACAAATTTAAATGTCAGTGGTTTCAAACAGCTAGACAATAAGATATATACGTATTCACATGAATGAATGTAATAAACTATTTACTGCATGACACGGCCGCACAAATGTGTTCAAACTGCATAATGAAACATGGTAATAATTTACTGTGTAAGGTTAAACAACGCATATTGTGAAGCGTTAGGGAGCAAGTTGAGTAATTAAAGCAGCCGTGCGTTTTGAAAAACAATGTGGCATATTTCAGCAGAATACCACAAATCGTACGTCAATAGTAAACTTTGTAACAAGATAAAATTAAAAGTAATTCATATATCACTCAGGAGTGGTCCCATAACCGTACGAATAAAAATACGGGATCTCTTCACTATTTTTCGTTATACTTGTGGTCAATTGCAGAGTTGTTTCTCAACTGCAGCTTTGCACATAAAGCGAAATTCTCTGTCAATCCTGACTAAACACCGCAACACAGAAAGCTGCTTATTATAGCCGCTAGTCGTTCGATAGAATAATCAATATCATTATAATCAATATGTTTATAAACATTTCCGTTGTCGAACTTACGCAACATCTGATATCTAAACAGCGTCGTAAGATACCACAAAACTGTATAGATAACTCCATCCCAGAGTACACTATTTTTCGCATACTTCACAGCTGCCTCTCACCTAAACGAGAATACTTCTTGCTAAAATAAGTGTTCCTCGTCTGCTGGCGTACAATAATATTGAGATATCAGCAAAGCACCAACAATTAAAATTATTGATTCAATAACAATATTACATTTTAATTCTTTGAAAATAATAATAAAAAAGTGTAATTGGTAATTTTTCTAATTTTATTGTTTCTGAGCCTGAATTCATCCAATAAAATGTTTATGGAAAGCAACAAACAAGACGGTGAGTCTGAAGAAATTTCGATCTAATTTGAAACAGGACTGTCGCAAATAACAAAGGCCAAGAAACGGACAATACTCGTAACAAAAACTATTTTTATTCTTCATAATAGTTTTAAGAGTGAAACAACACACTTCGACAGCAAACGTACGTTATATATTAGAAATAGTGAACTTACATATTAAAAAATCATAGCCAAAGACTATGTGTATACAAGGCAACATACATCAGTAGAATAAAACAAAAAACTTTAAAATGATTGCAAGATCATTCAACTTACTGAGTTTTATTGAAACATTAACAATACAAGACGGTTTTTCGCTCAAGCGATCGATCGAACGTACCCGACAGAAATAAAAGCAAATCTTTTGCCAAATGTTCACAAATTATTCACTAACAGTTCACGAAAAAAAGAATAACAGATGCTCAATTATTGTAATTCGCAAACTGTTGGCAATTTTTTAGCGAATGAATTCTCTTAAATTCCATTTCTGATAATGAAATCTTTTATTTCTGATGTTAACTGTACGTCTACAATGTTTTCATCTTTAACACAAATTGCAGCGTTGCAGGCAAGCAAAGTAATACATTTTGACAAAGCGCCACGTGTGAATGTAGCATGTCCGTATGAGCAGCAACTTGCGTGTGTTATGAATTGGCGAAGCGTGGGTCTGATATTAGTAAAGTCAAAGCTTTGTTGCGAAGTTTTCAATGAAACCCGACCGCTTAATAAATCTCGTAGAATGACATGAAGTATGGAGACATCACAGGATCTCGATTTGTAGCGGATATAATTTAGTATATAATACACAAGCGAACTATAACTCACTTTTACAATCAAAATGGTCTATAATCCATGAAATCCCGTAGAAGCCGATTAGATAACAGACTAAAACCAGTCCAAACCCGTCGGACGCGGTTCCAGGAATTTTTTATAAACCTCAAAGTTAATATGTAACAAGTGAAAAAATATTTGTGAAAAATAGTAAAGTGCTAACAATGAATAGTTTTAAGCTGGGATCTAAAATATACATACGGGTCAGTACAGTTCCGCCCAGGTTCCGGTCGAAATGACCTCAAAAATCAGGGCTGAAAATGTGTTGCTTAAATTTCTGGTAACTACACAGTTATGCACATAAGGGCTCAGATTCTGACAGCGGAAAACTAACTTATATTTTGTCTATATTTCAAATACGAGTTTTTTCTCAAACCTAAGGACACTCGCGTTGATTACATTTTTGGTTCTTTAATATTGCTAACTTGTACTGCGAAACATTCAATGGAATAAAAAATACAAACATAAAAACAATTCTGTATTTCAACATGACAGAAGGCCAGCACATTTGATAGCAATTATTAACGCTTCACCGCTTAGTCCGTTGCAGGTTTCATCAGTGTTGCCATGTCAATTGCATCGGCTGAATGCTTTGCTCCTATCGAAGTCTGTGCGGCTAGTCCACTAGCCGCGGAAGCAGATGTTGGAAATTCGTCGGTATCGTCAGAGATCACTGCAATAGTAGTATATAATAACGAAATACGAAAACATTACACGTGATTATTAGAAATAATTTATTTGGAAAAGGTTCTAAAATGTACTTACTTTACTCTGCTTTTCCGCAATCCCACGTTGAGTCGTGTCGATCTAGCTCAATTATTGACACTATTCCGATACAAATCGCCATTTTGGGTTGTTAAACGACAGCTACTGAAGCCAGAATACTGATCGGTTGTAATTTACACGACGTACGCGCCTACCAGCTGGAACATGTTGTATTTGAAAATTTCGCATTTCCATAGTACACGAACACCTCCGGTTGGCCGTTTGGTGCCATGCGGTAAATTGTTTGTAGCATAAACTTCATGGTTGATCGAAAGATGTTCGTTCGCATTATGTGACCAAACCACACGATCCGACGACGCATTACTATCTGGGACACCGTTGCAGCGACTTGGCAGATATTTCGAATGTTTATATTTGTTACGTGGTCCCTGCAGCTAAGTCCAATCAGTCTTCTCATGCAACGATGGTCGAAATCGTCTAGGTTCTTCGATATTCCACTTTCAGTGGCCAAGTTTCGCAGCCATAAACCAAAATTGAGTGAACACTGGCATTGTATCCACAGAGCTTCGTCAGGCGGTTAACTTGGTTATCGTTCCATAAGCGATACACCTGACTGAAAGCGATATTTGCACAAAAAATTATAGATTGGCTTTCGACATCTCCACTACCAATTGCGCACACTTCACTTCCCAGGTATCTGAAGTTGTTAACGTGCTCTATCATACTTCCGTCAAGCGTAAAACGACAGGGATCCAGATGACATAACCTTTGCGTTGTTGGTACTTATCTGTAATCCAACTGAACTCGAAGCATCTGCCAAAGCCAAACAATCTGTCATAGCTTGCAATTGCTCCTGTAATAGTTGACTTGTGTGACTCCAGTCACCTTCGATACACAGCATGGCACTCAAGTGTATCTGGCATGACGTAATAATGGTAAAATGTACAACCTGACATACGTATCCGTCACAACAAGGAGGACATGCTGTGTCTATCCACAAAAAATATCATATAAGAAAATAATTAAGAAACAAAAAAACGACATACATCTCGGTAACGAATCGTCAGCACCAGCGGCGATGTTAGGCGGATATCGCTTATGTGATGGCGCATACAGCGCAAGCAAAAGTAGAACGTAAATATTCCACATTCCGTACACGCCGGTGTGAAATGCGCTTGTATACTGAAGTGCTGGAGCGTCTTCATAGTCGCCCGAATACATTTTGCCTTCGTTCGCCTTTAACAGAAAAATATAGTCGCAAATAATATCTATTAAGGCGCAAGTGATTGTATAACGGAGGGAGCGTGGTTTCATTTTAAGTTATTTTGTTTAATCGTCTGTAACAAACTGTGTTTGATGTATATGCCATGCTAAAACCTCTTGAACCCTGAAACCACAGAGAATCCTAAAACGTCATCGATCCTGAACCATTACAAACAACTCACAACGCATCAACTATATGTACCGGTCTCTAGATAACCAAATCAATGTATTCAGCCTTGGGGAAAACCCATTCAGACAATTCTTGATGATCTGCACTCAATAGGTAACCAAACAATTGAAGACAAGATTCTAGAAATCAAGTTCAATGACCCTAAACCAATTGATATCCATGAAATATGCACGTTGGTAGATAATCAAATCATTGTATTCAGGTTTCAGAAATACATATATATATAAAGTATTCTTGATACCCTGCACGCAATACATAATCAGACAAATGAAAACTCAGTCTTGCAAATTGGTTAGTAAAAATATTTGAAACCCCATGAACTCTCCCAAATGACCCTCCAAGATTTGGCCTTTAAGTAATTTGACTTCTCAAGTTAAATTTAAGTCTTGTTGCTAATTTGAAAATAGCGTGTTGCAATCGTGAATTTTTACAACCAAAATTTCTACTGCATACAACCTCCAAAATTTGAATATTAAGTAACTTGACCTACAAGTTAAGTTAAAGTAATCTAGTTAGTATGACAACAGCATGTTGCAGTCGCGAATTTTTTACACAAACAAAATTGCATACAAATGCCAAAACAGAAATAATAAAAAATAATTTTTGCTTTGCAAAAAGTTGACAATCAATAGCATAGTTTAAAAGGTATTCATGGCGATATATTTACCATTTCGATAACTAGTTTTAAACACTATGCAAAATCGTAAATTAATTATTCGGTTTCTTAAGAAAGCAGCTGATAATAAAATTTAGCAGAAATTAATGTAACCCATTCAGTAATTACTTTAACGCATTTTAAAACATCACACTCTGCGACATAATGGTCGTTTTCTGATCACCGCGCCATTAATCTTTGTGTGTGTTCGTTAAAAGAAGCGATGGTTTGCAGATTGAGTACCACCCCCGAGGTGTTCAATCTTTGTGTGTCCGTTATAAAATCACTGAGTGCCGTCCCCGAGATGTTCGATATTTGGGAGTGTTCTTTAAAAATAAACGAAAGTTTGGAGATTGAGTACCCGCCCCGAGGTGTTCAATCTTTTTGTGTGTCCGCTGAAAATAAATGAGTTTCAGATTAAGTACCGGCCCCGAGGTCTTCAATCTTTGAGTGTGTCCCTTAAAAATAAACGAGAGTTTGGAGTTTGAGTACAAACCCCGAGGTCTAAACACTAACATTTGAATATTTCATATATCGTTATTCAATTAAAAGTTGAGTTATAATACATAGCAGATTAAATTCACAAGTGAAAAAATTGCAAACTATTTCTCTGAAGTTTTAGCGCGAAGAAAGGCACGATTAAAGTAGTTTGGTGTAATATTTTTGCTTTTAGTACAGCGGCAAACAAGATAGCACAACAGTCAACAATAAAATTGACAAGGAAATTATTCCAGTAGACCACACATGATTATATTTCGCTCAAATATAAAACTTCCGAATTAGAACGCCTAAGTGACAAAGAGGATAGTTTATCAGAAAAAAACCCGCCACACGCAATATTCGATTCCGCTTGTCATAACGTTCGTTGACTTTTGTAGCGTTTTACGATGTTTTTTCGTTTGCGTTACACAAATCAAATTATGTCGACTGATAATAGAAGGACGACATTAAACGATGCGGGATATCCACCAAAACAGAAAAACATAATAAAATACAGACGTCTAAATTCACGTTTTAAAGCAATAAAAATCCCATTTTGCAACATTTTAACGACGCATAAAAATACTTTTATCCGCTTTTTCGTCACATCACAACTGATGAATAAGGCCGTACACAAGACGAACTTACCTCATTCAAGATGTATCCGACCACAGTTAACGCGGCACAGACCAACGTAAAGTACATCAAAAATTGAAATCGGTAAATGATTCCCTAAAAATAATAGTTTCGGTTAGCGAAATAACCCAAACAAACATTGTTGGTAAGGTAAATAATAATAATAATCTTATAAAAACGCTCGATAGTGATCAGCTTCCGAACAAGACACATTCAGGTGTCAAAATTTATTAGTGAGGTGTCCAGTAACTATCGGAATGTATTAATGAACTAACCTTTAGGGTATAATTCCAATTTTGAAAACTACTGGTTTACCTGTAACAATATGCGAATTAGTGTCTTTATCAGTAACGTCAATGTTAGAGTCGTCGAAACCATCAAATCCCGAGTTGTACATTGTTAAAACCGATAGGGTTGAACATACAAAGTTAAATTAGCCAAAACCCCGTATTAATGGTCCTATCCGAGGCTTGCGACAAAAAGTAACCAAAGCTTGTTCTAGAGCATACAGTAGACAGAAATAAATATAATATGTAATAAATAATGCCAGAAATGACAGTCGGGTTTTGAAAGAACAGACGTTGAGCGAACATCGAATTACAAATTGATTTTGTCGACGGCATTTCGAACAAACTTTTTATTATACAGTTGTTTTATTTTATTTTTTGAATTTTTTATTTACCCGTTTGATTATGTTTAACGGAAACATACTACGGAATACATTCAAACAGTTTCGAATGAACGAACAACGCTTATTTCTGGCAAGTCCTGTAATGATGTAAAAACAATAACTTACAAATATAAGATGTGACAAACAGTAACTACAGTACGCGCCAGAAATGACTGCCTCCTTTCGAGCGAGCAATGTTATAAAACATTTCGTGTAGCGAGCGAGCAGTGTTATAGAACGTTTCGAGCAACAAGAGAGTATCGAGCGAGCAGTGTTATAAAACATTTCGTGTAGCGAGCGAGCAGTGTTATAGAACGTTTCGAGCAACAAGAGAGTATCGAGCCAGCCGTGTTATAAAACGTTTCGACCAGCAAGAGTATCGAGCTAGCAGTATTATAAACGTTTGGTGTAGCGAGCGAGCAAACATCGAGCCAGCAACGGTCATATCTGGCGAGTACCGTAATATAAGATGTAATAACACAAATTATACAGACAAGATTGGCAGTTTGAACAGCATGCACAAACAAACATTGTGTTCCAAAACTTACTTCATACGTTAGTTTCTTGTACCGATTCATTTGCGATAGAGAGCTTCGTTTTTGCCTGATTGCCAGAAGGACACTAACGACCATATAAATGAGATATACGAAAAAGACAACGCAGCAAACAGCGGCCAGCGCGATAAAACAACTCTATAATTACAAAAATTTTCAAGTACAACCGAAGCTAAGCTTTTTGACAAACATTACATAGCTGTACTGATACTTCCCAGTCCGTTCAGACTATTTCTAAAAAATTAATCCGGCTCCTATATTTGATGAAATTTTTGGCTATTATCGTGTTCAGACGAATGTTTTGACGCTCGCAGACCGCAATAACATGCCATAAAAGTAAAAAAGGTGTTATGTGAGAATACGTTGGCAGACCTTAAAACACCCCATATCCCCGTTGAAGGATACCATATGCAACAACAGCCCTCCGATGGCAATACCAACGTATTCAGCGTACTTGAAATGCTTTAAACTAATGTTTTAACGCTCACACCAATAATATACCAGAATAGCAACAACTGTTTTCAGTGAGAATACGTCGCCAGCTATAAACACCTCATATCCCCTGAAAAGGCATCATATTGCATCTATAGGTCTCCGGCTGCAATAAAGTTGTGCTAAGATTGGTTGAAAACCTATATAAGGATGCTTGACGCTCGTTCTCCGCCAATTACATCTCAGAAAACAAATAATGATGTTTTATGAAAATGTGTCGACATACCCTATTCGAGCTCATAGAGGCAAAGAAATTCACCTGACAAAGCTGAAGGACATAGCCGATTTCGGAATGTGGTCTCCACTTTTTCGCTGCGAAGCATCTATGTCGAGATATAGGTCGTAAAAATAGAAACCCAGATGGCCAAGTTTCAAAAATGTGACCCTTGAATCTTTAGCGCCCATTTTTACCCGGAAGACGTGGTCGACCGGTTTTAGCGCCCAATAAAAGGATACAAATAGACATAATTTGTGATCAAATAAAAAATTGTGAAGATGCATCAACACGATGACGAGTTATTATCTCTATAGCCGGACAAAAAATTGTATGATTTTTGTCGTAGCAAAGCATTAGATGGAAACTCCTTTCGCTTTGCTCGCTCCGTTTCAATAACAAGTTAACGATGAATTATATATATGTATTAGGATTAAATATTTTTGTAATAGACCTATCAGACTCGCAATACATGAAAGCCGCCACGTTTTCACAAGAGATGGAAAAAATATCGATAATGTTGGGTTTAGATTGGAGTAATACTGTAAGTAGATGCATATGGCTGACGCAATATTACGGTGATCTTCCATGTTGTGGGATTACGCAGATATGGGGTTTTTAATGGGCTTAAGAGACCAGAAATAAACGAAAATAGTCATATTTCCAAAACCAATGAAATATAACGGTCTTAATGTCCTGGCTCATTTTTAGAACAATTTGAGCTCTATGTAGCTGCTAATGACGCGTTGTACGAGTGGGTATGATATATATTAAGCAAAAACTCATTTTAAAATGGCCCCGAGATCCGAAATGTTCAAAAACTGTTAAATCTGCATAACATATTGAATACATTGGAGAATAAGCGAACTTCCATTTAGCTGCATATAACTCGTTATTGCGGTGGTAATCTCTATCGTACGATGTATTTAACAACGTCGCGAGACCTCAAATACACGAAAACGGTAACCAGAATCCATCTCTGAACACTCTGTTCAACTTGACAACAATGGATGTCGATTAGGACAGACCCGTGAACTACGGTTAGCATGTAGCTGGCATAGAAATACAGGACGAAAACGCAATCAATACACCGCTACTTACTGCGAGATTCGTTCCTAATGATGTCGACCAGATACTGTAACACGGATTCGTCAAATGGACACCCCTGAAATAAACACAGTACAGTATTCTGTAGAAAGCACTTGGTTCTCAATCATTCCTAAAGTCGAAATCAAACAGTGCCTATTAGTGAGACAGTTCATAGTTCATATTTATATTGCATATAGTACAACCTTATTGGATGATAACCTGGCCTTTCCACAGAGGGGCCATGATTTTCGACTTTTCAATAGCTAAATTTTGGCTTTCCATTAAGTCACCAAACAACTATTTTGAGCTGACACAAAACA
>JASANE010008199.1:0-17435 GCA_030248225.1 Trileptium ribeirensis | reverse complement strand
GATGCAGTGTGAACGCCCTATATACAGCTGGCCTGTCCACAGACCTCCGTAAAATGGGGGAAGAACTTCGGGCAGGATCCATCTTCATTGTCAAGGGAAACTTTAAAGCGAAGGGGTAAATTTTGCTTAAAAACATTAAACGTTTCTATATAATTTTATTGCCGCGGATGTATTTTCAAGCTATACAACGGTCTTTTAGATTTAGAAAAAGTGGTAATTAGTGGCTAACAAATTTTGCTCACAAAAACAAATTCTGAAACATAAAATTTTTTGGATTTAGTTGAAGATGGGGGTTTCGGCCGAGTGGGGGACGAACATGGCGGTAAATCTAACGAACATGGGATTTGGAAACTTAGGGTCCCCATTTCTATGCATGGCGAACAGGCCACACACATGCAAATCGGAGAAACCCATGGAGCAAGATGAAATATATGATATAGCATTAAGTAGATTCGACACATCCTGTTTGAACGTCTCGCACAAGACTAGCATTTTGTGACTTATGTTGTCGTCACGAACAGTCAAAAACACTAGAACTAAGGCAACAATGAGTAATTATTCCGTAACTACAATGACCTAAATGTAAAAGCTTCGTAATAATAAATTCCGTTAACATTATCCGACATTCGCAGAACATTATGAAATTTATGAAAAATCGGTATATAATAGTTTTGCTTCAATATTAAAAAACTCCTAGTCTCCCGTTTCCAAATTTCATCTGGCTACCCTCTAACACAAAATGATTTATCGCGCGAGACTGTAGTTACCATTAAAATCAAATCGTCAACGATATAAAACACTGATACTGTATACTTGCGGCATCGCCTTTGACAAAACCGTTGTAGGCTGAGTATAATGACAGTAATTATTACCTGCACAGCTGACGGTTTCCTTTGTAATAACATTTTTATTCTGCTTGTAGTCGAAAAGGCCAAAACCGTGAGCAGTACCGTATCCGAATCTGGAAACACGACAAATCAGCAGTTGTATGTAGTTCAAAACCAAACGAACAAGTTAAAAATATATACTATAAGTGCGCCGTATATCTGTGTCTGCGTGTGTTCGTCCACCCCTAGTTGGAGGTCCGAATTACGGTCGGACCAAATTTTTTTCAGGTTGAGCCGCATATGGCATAATTCGTGCCACCGACTCCATTGGTGATTCGGTTCCGGTAAGAGGTTATGGGAATAAGGGTACCCTGTGATATGGACCTTCGATATGTCTTTTGGAGTTCAGGAAATAGGAACGATTCATGAGTTCAACGTTTCTCTGTGCAAAATTGCGTTGGTTGTATAATAAAAATGCGAAATTTCAATGCTTTTGCACGAAACTTAGGGTATCTGACATGTACAGAAAATATGAGCGTGAGCGCGTCATGGGTTGATTTAGTATTTGTGCTGGAATTTCTGCGCCTAAAATGAACATGGATGCCTTCCAATCCATTGACGGCTGAAAACAGGCACGATGAAGTAGTGTTTATAATTACAGGTTTCCTGTGACGTATCCGTGGTATAAGTTACAGTTACAAATCACAATTAAATGCTCGAAAACCGAACGACGATTCGTTCGATTACGATCGTTTAGGTATTAACGAAAATTGATCGTTTGCGGTCATTCAACGAACTTCGATTGCGTTAAAATAAAGGTTTAATAAAATGATGGCTAAAGCTTAGTGCAAATTTTAGCGAAATTTAGTGAATTTCGTTCGCGTTAACACAAAAAATAATTCAATAAACTGTTAGTTTTCGTCTAATTAAAGAATTTATTTTGAACGAAGATGCATCGATTGCGATATCGTTCGAATTACGTCTGCGTTCCATTTTGTATGCACTTAATTCTGGTTGTAACTGTAGTCGCAAAAACGAGAGTAGATTGACGAGCTTAACTGAACTCTGAATATGATTGAGTGAAACGAGCGAATCGAAGAACTCTCGCTGGCGATAGCGGCAAATTTCGACATTGGGCTTTTTGGAGTGACACGCATACCTCAACTTCGGCTGGCGGATTGACTCGTGTATTAGCTTATTTAAAAGATTGAAATCTCTGTGTCATTAGACGCGAATCCCGATTCCAGCATTTTCCTTTCGAAAAATGGACCAAAGGCACTCGGGTCGGGTCCCGAAGGGGCCCAGAAAATCACGCTACTAACTGCACCTCAACAAACGGTATAGATATCAAAATCAAATTAAGCTCATTTTGTACAGCAAATAAGTATATATCCTCTATGTGTCTGCAAACGGCCAGCTGCTATTGTCATTACTTACACTGCAATGTGGGGTCACAATGGGCTTTCAGTGAGTCCGTGGAACCTAAAACATATGAAAATGGTAATATCTCTTCAACCAATGTTTGTAGTTTCATTTTGTAAAGCAAAGCATCTTTTATGTACTTGAAAATTGCGAGCAAAATAATCGGTAATATTCTCAATATACCAGAAACGTGACTGACATTCGGTGGCTCATTCTGTAATTTTATGTTCAGAGTATAGCTATGCATCTCTCTAAATTGCATATTCAACACTCAGAATTAGCCACACAAGCGTAAGCAACGCAAACTCCCATGACTTCCAATTATACACCGGCGATACTTGAATGGCAACGCTAAGGTCATTTTAGTCATACATCAAAACCGAAGATCTCCGTATATCTTCTTCCAGTGACAAAAAGCTCACAGCGCACACCCCATAAACAATATGCTTGCTTCCCAAAAATTTTGAAAATTTCACTTTTGGGGGCACTTTCTTAAACTTTAGCTTATAGCTCGACAATGACAGCTCTGTCAAATGAAGCACAGCAAAGTGATCTCTCGAGACGATTTCGGAACTTGGTCTCTGTTTTACGAAGCAGAGCCTCTACCTTGAGATATAGAACGTGAAGATAGATCTCCAAATTTCAAAAAATGTGACCCATGACCCTTTGGACCAGGAAGACGGTAGGCGGGCTTAGTGTCTAATGAAGTGGCACAAATAGGTTGAATTTGTGAAGATCCATCCAGTTATTAGATAATCTCCACAGACGGACAAAACAAGAAATTTTTATGATTTCTGCTGCTAGCACACCTATAGGTGGAAACTGCACTGGCTCCGTTTGAATAACAATACAACTCGTCTACATTTACCGAAATATATACCTCCTTGACCAAAAATCTTGCGGCAAAAATTCACCTGCCGTAACCAAATATTCGGCGATGGTGTTTTTATCATACTACCGCACTTCCAGAAAACGGGTTGGAAAGAACCTTCACCCCCCCCGATACTCCAATTGTTCAGTAATAAAAACCCATTCTGATTTTTTTAAGTTGACATCAAAAATGCAGTTTTGCATCGGTTAATTGATACAACTAATTTCCACGTTAAAATGAACAAACGTGCCGTGTTGGTGACACAAAGATAGTTTAGAATGTGATATTAGCAGTTTCCGCTGATTGCAAAGCCTTCTTTAATTGAACTACTAAACTAGTAAACGTAAAAAATTGCAAAAAGTGAGCGGAGCAATTATAGGCGAATTACTTGGTATCGTATTTGTGTATACATGTATTTCAACTATATTTAATCAATTTATAATAAGTATCACGGTTTAGACAATTGATGTCAAATCCACCATACCAAAAGCTAGCTAGCTATAAATTAACTATTTAGTAATATCAACTAATCAGCTAATTAATTAACTAGCATTCATGATGAAATTACAGAGCATTAAAGGCCACATATTCATGATTGGCTACATCGATAACCCCTGAGCAGAAAAAATTAACAATTTTGAGGTGATTTTAAAATTTTCATAAAATTAAACTAAGTATATATACGACCAAGTTTTAGAGCTTCAGGAATATTATATTTGTGGTCAGCGACATAGAAAAATCCCGTGCGCAATTTATTTTTCATGTCTGAGCACTTTGAAAATTTTCAAAACGTAGCTGATTAATAAATAATTAGTAATTAGCTAATTAACTAACTAATTATACGTTTAAAATCCTGGAATAGTAATAAATACCAGATTCGTAATCAGCACGTTGAGAAGTAGCATATGCACCAAAATAATAGGTTTACACTAATTATACAATAAAACGTAAACAATTTTTGTTAGAAAATGCTAAAAATAGGCTACCACGCTTATGTGATTAGTTAATGATTACTAATTAGCTAAAACAAAATTTTGACAATAGCTACATGTTTTGAACCTGTCGGATATTAGGTCTTTCAAATAAAAATATTTAAAATCGGCCCGGTAGTTATTCAGGAGTTCGACAAACAGACAGCACCGATTTTCCTCCTCTCACTAATACAAAAACGCTTCGCTTGGCTTAAATAGCTAAAAAATTAAGTACAGCAAAACTGTGCATTGTCAATTCAAAGAGTGAATAGATATATGATTACGAAACACCGAAAATTGTGATAACAGTGACAAACGATTTAACGCAAAAGAGCCAAAACTATTCAAAACCGGGTTAAATTTTGAAAACTTACAATCCCATATTTGTTTCAAGCGCCAAAGCAGTACATGACGCGGGCGGTGACAGCTGGACAACGCTAACCGGTGCATAGCCCGGTGCTGGGTATCGAAGCGTGTCATCGATAACGGGTAACGCTTCGGGCCCGGCCCATATAAATTTCTCCGTTTCTTCGATAATCGTAACTTTTGTTGGCTACAAATATGAAAAGTAAATAATTGTCAAAAAACATTGCATATAAAATTTACTGAAGACGATACTAAGTAAAGAAATAAACAATGATGTCCATAATGTTCTTTGAATTGTAATTGTGACGCTAACAAAAAAGCAAATAACAGGGCATGAGCGAAAAATCAACTATTCACATTGATACATACTTAGCTAACAAAACTGTGAATCTTACAAAACAAATAAAGCTGTGCAACTTACTAACCTCTACTTTAACTTCTGATTCTTCACTGCCGTCAGCAATAAAATCCCACACCGATAGTTGTCCCGCTGCACTGCCCAACAGTACAGTTCCCGTCTCGGTATCAAGTGCAATTTTGTGGATAGCAAAACGTGGATCGTCTGTGTAAGGATCAAAAACTCCAACCTAGAATAATTACGTATAGAAAAACTTAATACATTTTTGTTGAAAATAGAAAATTGTGTGAAAGCCTAATATTTCTGTCAGGGCAAGCGTTCGATATTGTGTCTTATAGTTCCAGTTCTAGGTAAATTAAACAGCAGTTTTAATATAGATTAAAATTTAAATTTAAGTGTGGTGAAGTTAATAACTCAGTTAAAAAGTATGTTACGGTGACGAGTTGAATCCTGCAATCTCTTCCAATCCGACCAAAGTTTCTACAAACTGGTGGGCCTTAGTGGTTTTCAGTTCTTCTCAGTGATAGCTCTCCACCCACCGTTTCGTTGCCAAATTTTCCAAAATATGAAACGCGACTTAGTCAGGGACTCCTTACGTCATAGGTCGGGGGTAGGGCACTCACACCTATCTGTGCCAATACTCATAAGATTTTGCCAAATTTTCCAAAATATGAAACGCGACTTAGTCAGGGACTCCTTACGTCATAGGTCGGGGGTAGGGCACTCACACCTATATGTGCCAATACTCATAAGATTTTGCCAAATTTCCCAAAACATGAAACACGAATTAATCAGGGATTCTTTACGTCATAGGTCGGGATGGGGTAGTCACACCATAGTCCGTAGGGCTCATCATCCGAGAGGTTGCTGCGTTCGTCATTATAATCTCTTTCGGAAAAATTTTTTTGCTTAACTAAGGCGAAAACATCCTACGAATGCCACGTTCTAAAGAAAAAGTCAAATAAAAATTAAACTTATAAATTATTAAAAATAGCTTTTACCATAAAGGTGAATCTTAGGAGCGTTTCAGCGGTATATATATAACTCATTAATGAGCTGAAAGCCAGTAGGCATTTTTAATTATAAATCCGCAATTGAACCGTCGAATGCTCTCAAATCACGCCAACAGCTTGCGGACAAGCACTCCCCTCGATTCATGCCATGGGAAAAATTATGATGGAATGGAGGAGCCAGCAAATAGCTTAAGGAATAAAGGTCTTATAACTTTGAAATTACATGAAAATCGCCGTTTCTTTGCCCTCAACGTATATCACCGATTTTGTTGACATTGGATGCCTCAGATGGCTAAAAACAAAGACTATAACGGTCTGCCGGTATGATGAAAATGTGTTCTACAACAGCGCCAAGCAAAAGTTATTGAAAATGTTAAACAACAGTTAAGTGGTAATATATTTCAAATGAATACAGCGTCGGGCAACTGTAAATAGTTCCATTTTTGTTCCCTATTAATCATTAATTCCACTGAAAAACAAGGACAATAGTGAAACCCACTAGAAAATTTTTCCAGCTTACTAGATATGAGGGAATCAATGACAATAATTCATAGCCTATTAAACAGCACTTGGCATTCCCTTGCAACAATACCCTCAAGCTAATACCATTTCTGTAAGCTAAAACAATACGACGCTAGTTAATATAATTATTATTATTATGTTTAATAACGTTTAGACGCGAAACTAATTGACCAGTTCTAATTCACCAGGCTTTGTGCCGCATAGCAACGAAGGAATTGTTGGCTGACGCGACTATGCCTCGATCGGTTAAATAATATTCTAACCAAGGCAACTCTCTCAAGTCAGTCATTACCGGTTTCCAGATGTTAAGCGGTGAACACGTTAACGCCGAATACCAACGTTAGCGAGAATACCACATTTACCATCGTACCGCAGGAACCGGATATTTAGTTTGCCATACTTGTAACACTTGTAAGCCATCAGAAGTTAGAGATCACAAGTTGACTAAGATATGGCAGCTCTACAATATTCAAAGTAACCATTTTTGACATCATTATCCACAAAAATCACTGGATTAGACGAACAAATGTCACTAAGTATATTTTTACCTGATGGCATGAAGTGGTTCAGTGGTTGGTTCGGTGAGATCAAAATACTGGGGAAACCTCTATCCCATGTTTGGAGAAGCTAGGTCTATTCGCTGGAAAATCTGCCAGGGCCATCAAGCGTTCCTTCTCGGAGCAGTCG
This sequence comes from Trileptium ribeirensis, assembly GCA_030248225.1. Taxonomy (NCBI): domain Eukaryota; kingdom Metazoa; phylum Nematoda; class Enoplea; order Enoplida; family Thoracostomopsidae; genus Trileptium; species Trileptium ribeirensis. Next base: position 10,398 of record JASANE010008199.1, on the reverse strand, counting down.
GAACCAGGGGTGTTCACTTCTTCTTAAGATATAGGGTCCGAACAAAGAGAAATAATTTTCAAAAGTCAATGTTTTTAAGGTTTAATGTTTTTTGCATAGTTAATAAACTGCCATCGGAACGCTGCACAATGATGTCTTTATTGAGATTATGTAATTATAAAAATATTTATCGTCAAAATAAGATTTTAAGCAAAATATTAATTTTTGGCGTCAATTTGGTAAACAAAAATATTTAGCTGAAACATGCCACCAAAGCCGAAAATTGTACCCGCAACCGCGTATAACGGTGCACCGTATAGTGCAATAGAAACAGTTGAAATGGCGCTGAAACAACCATTGTTCCTGGCCTGTCCACAGTGAAGGGGGACCCCCCACTTTCCAAATTTCACAATGTTCGTGAAATTTTCCACCATGTCCGTCCCCCACTTGGCCGGAACCCCCACGCTCAAATAATTCCAAAAATTTTCTGTCTGAAAATTTATGTTTTTTGTTTGCAAATTGTATTAAACATTAATTGCCAATATTTATAATATTAAAATATAGTTTTTTAGATTGAAAATACATTCACGGTAGTAAAACTGCATGAAAATATGGGTATATTTAGTATTTTTAACCAAAATTTATCCCTCACTTTTAATTTTCCCCCGAGATTGAACATGCCCCCCCCCCGAAGTCCCCTCCTCCTACTTTTCGGAGAGCTGTGGACAGACCAATGTTCTACAATAAAATATTGAAACATAAAAACATACATCAATCAAATATACCCTACTACGCCCGTGTACTTTTAAGCAGTATTATTCTAACTAACACCTAAGCATCAGACAATGATAAGGAATTAAATATCATCGAAGTAACTTTTTAGAACTTTACCATCAGCGTTGAACACAAAATCACAACGCTCAATTTACCGGCTACCAAATGTTTATAATTATTGTATTGTTACTTTTCGAAACGGTGGCCACTCCTCTTCCTCAGCGCCAGACGCAGACGGATCCACATAATCAACAAAATAGCGAGCTGTATTGACGATAAGCATCAGATTAAGGTTCAAATTGGACGCATTCCAAAATTTGACGCTACCATCTTCGTGTCTAAAGTGTTGAAATCATTTCAAGTATATAATTATTATGCCAATCAAATTATTGTTATTGATAAAATTTTGCAGTAAAGCATTTAATCTCAAAAAAGTTAGTGAGCATAAAAGTATAATAGATCAATTCAGACATCGGAATCTTACATCCACATGACTGTTTTTCGCTACAATGCTACGAAAACAGGTATTTTACCTGAAGAATCTTGTTACGATTTCAAGAATGAAATAGTACCTTGCTATATAAACATCTGAGTTTTCCATTAGCTGGAAATTTAAACCGGAGCATGAATATCCACCCTAGTTCGGAACCAGGAGGCGCCCAACCTTGCCAGAGGATATTTTGCAAAGGTAAAAATTATGTCGGAAACGTATCAGAGATAAAAAGCTACTTTAAAGCAAATTTTGATAAAATTTACGAAATTTTTGGCTTCAAGACTGAATTTTAGCACGTTGACCATGTTTTATGTCAAATGGAGATTTTTTACCGAGCGGAAACAAAAAAATTGCCAAGAGGCAGTGAACCAGGCATAGCACAAAATTTTGCAAAGGGCACGAGCCGTAACCCGTTTTTGCCACGGGCACTTGAAAATACCAGTATCCAAGTTTGACCAGCCCGGAACATTAATTATGATTTAACAAAAATGTAGAGAGAAACTACAGATAACCACTTACCCAGTTATGAGCAATTCGCGAGCGTTTGACTGTTCACGGACACTTTTACCACCTTGTATCGGCCAGCCCTAAAACGGTCAGCTCATTTATTGCAAATCAAATAGAATGAATTCAAAATTCAATTTTAAACGTAGGCAAAAATAAGCTGAGAAAATTTTATACTTGACTAAAGGTAGTCTGCTACTAGTAAACGTAATAAATTACATAAAGTGAGAGGAGCAATAGGCAAAGTATTTTATATCTTATTTATCTATGCATACTATTTCATCTAAATACTTAATCAATTTATACTAAGTATCACTTTTACACATTTGATGTCAAAGCCACCATACAAAAGGCTAGCTAACTAAAAAATTACCAAATTAATTAGTAATGTTAATTAACTAGCATACATGATAAAATCATAGAGCTTTAAAAGCCACATATTCATAATCAGCGGCATCGAAAACCACTGAACGCAAAAATCTTAAAATTTTCATAAAATTTACTAATTAGCTAATTAATTACTGACTAGTTATCAGCGCCATAGAAACCCCCGTGTGAAAATGTTTCAATTCTGAGCACGCTGAAATGCTAATTAGTAATTGGCTAATGAACTAACTATATAATTATCATGTTTTTAACAATCTCGAATAGTAATAAACACCAAATTCATAATCCGCACGGCGAGATATAATATACACAGCAAAATAATAGCTTCACAGTAATTATTCATTAAAAATAACAATTTTTGTTTGAAAATGCTAAAAAAGGCTAACACAATAAATTAACTAATTTGCTAAATTACTAATTAACTAAAGCAAATTTTGACAAAATCTTATATGTCTAGCACCTGATCGATACTAGGCCTTTTGCTAAATCACATGCATTATCCCATCATATTTACAAGCTGCTGCTTTCTACAAAAAATATTGACTCGTTCCGCTCGGTCTACATTATCAGTTATGAAAACCAACTTTTGGAGCGATATTTTCTTTAGATCAACCCTCCTTGCACCGCATACAAAAATGGAGTACCACGCTCATTTCTTGTTCAAAACAGTTTGTAATTTTTGCCGAAAGAGTTTCGAAAAAACAAAAACTTAAAATAATAACATGCCCAGGATAGTTGATACAGCTGAGGCTGAAAATAAATGCAATCGAAGTCGATCGAAATATCGTTTAATCGAAATCGATCGAAATTTCCATCCATTATTTTGGACTTATTTCTGGCCGTGAATGTACATTTAATTTCCCGTCGTGGCGGAAGGAGACTACTGCGATGCAAGGTGTCTCCACGGTTAGTGACAGGACGCTTTCTTCCCTCCAAAATTATTTTGGCGCCCAACCATCACGTCCGGGAACCAGCTATGGGTCCATCGGAATTTGATCCCCCTCCAGTATGTGTATCAACGCCACGCATAGTTTTGACCTCTCCGATTTGCCCACGGGTAACTTTAAACGTGTACGCGAGGTAATGTAGCTCCACTCGCTCCACTAGATAACTGGCTTCTACAAATAGGGGGTAGGCCCCAATCCAGATATTCCCCCAATTCATGCGTCCCCTGGTACATTTTGCCACGTCCAGGTACTTTCCTGAGCCACTAAACATAAACGAAATTTTTGTCTGATGGCCTAAAAATATGCGGAATTTTTTCCTAATGTTGGAAAAAATCCTAATTACACATGCGGGCTTAATAATAACTAAATTTTCGCCTTTTTAGCAAGTACAATTACTATCAGCTGCCAAAATAGACATTTTTAACGTTTTCTGATGGCTACATTACTTTATGCTCCCCAAGTTCAACTGGGGACCCCTAGATGAACTAATTTCCCCATGTTCGTGAGATTTCCCCCACTCGGCCGAAACCACCATGTTCAACTAATTCCAAAAATTTTTTGTCCTAAAAATTTATCTTTTTGTTTGCAAATTGTTAACATTAAATTACCACTATTTATAATGCTCAAAATTGTTTTTAGCGTGTAGACACATCTACGGTACCAAAAATGCATGAAAATATGGAAACATACAATTTTTTATGCAAAACTTATACCTCCACTTTTAATTTTCCCCCGAGAATGAACATGAGCTCCCCAAAGTCCCCCCACTTTTCGGAGGGCTGTGGACAGGTCAGCTTTGGAAAACGAAAAAGGCTAAAACACATGAAAAAATTAATACACCTCTGGTCTGTCCACGGCCCTCCGAAAAGAGGGGGAACTTGGGGGGGGGAATAAATTTTGCATGAAAATACTAAATATTTCCATATTTTCATGTAGTTTTACTACCGTACTTTTACTTTCGTACTTTCATGTAGTATTTTCAATGTATAAAACATTTGAGCATGAGAAATAGTGGTAATTAATGTTTAAAACTTTTTGCATAAAAAACCTAAATATTGCGACATAAATTTATTGAGGTTTAGCTGAACATGGGGGTTTAGGCGAGTGGGGGGCGGACATGGGAGAAAATTTCAAGAACACGGGACATTTGGAAAGTGTGATCTTTGAAAAAACCCTGTTCTAACAAAGTAGCACAGATATAAACCAAAAGTCAATCCTTTTATTGTTTGTCCACGCTACTAATTTGCATTATTATCATTCGGGCAAATTGAATACTGCTGTCACAAGGGATCAGGCAAAAGTACAGCTAGATCTTTTAGTATATAAACACAAAAGCAGCTATATACCGAAATAATAAAATATCCGATACAAAGCTACAACAGCTTACCCGAGCCGAGTAATTCTTTGCTGCCATCTGAGCATCGCTTGCGGAAGTAAGGCGCTCCCAAACGTCCTCGTTAACGTCGCTAAAATGTGCTGCAGCCGTGATGCTTGACGCGTGAACTGAATGCAAGTACGGAAGCTGCAAGACGGGCCACGACGGCGCGTGTAAATCGATAGCCACTAGTTCTTCTTGACACAGGATAAGAAGGGTATGTGGATCCTCGTGATCTAAAAGATTATAATTCAACACTTATCTTAAATCGGAGGAAGATGACCTGTAAGCATAGAATAAAATGTAGAACTTGAGTAATACGTGCATATATAACAGAATGCGTACCACATAAAATCCGAAAAAATTTCCAGAAATTAATTGTCAAATAGTAGCTATGTTACAGTTTCCTTTGCTGAAGTTTACTTTAGCCCGTGAGCATACCCAGGAGAGCCATGGGGCCAAGCGCCTTAACTGCTTCAAGATTCAGTCTTTGAAGTTGAACGAAGCCTTCAAGTTTTAATGCTAATGCGGCTATATGTGTATCACCAAGAGCGCATAAGGAAAGATTACTTACACTTCCTGTAATGTAATGTTAATCCGTGTTGGATGACGTGGCCTTTTTGTAGCTCTATGGCTTGTATTTTGGCTGATTTCTGGGGTCATCATGCACAGACCCCCACGTTTCATGTGGGGTTTTTCGGACCGCCCTCATTTCGTGTGGGCTAGGTCGGACCCCCCAGTCCTAAGGAGGTCGGGTGAAACACAGCTGCTGGTTCAACCGATGGGACCGACCTAGTCCCTACAAAATGAGGGGAATCCGAGATAATCACTGCAAAATTTGGGGGTCTCTACATGATGGCCCCCCAGATATGAGGAGAGGGTAGAGCCAAAACGCCCATCATCCAACACGGGTTAACATTAGAGTGCAGGGAAGTGTTATGGTATAACTTAGTGATAAAATGAATCACAGACGGAGCTCCTTAGCCAAGATCGCAACTGCAGCACATTTTGTAAAACAGAATACTAAAATTTCTTTGATGCAATAATACGTCCAAAAACAAAACTTTCAAAAAATTCGTTCACTTAAGGGCACATAAACAAAGCTTATTTTAACTAAGCCGCACCACCAAACCAAACACGGGATACTAGAGACGCGTTTAAAAATGGTGTAGTATTACCACATTAAGATTAAGGTTCATAGAATGTTGTATCAGAGTGTAAACTGAATATATTATATCAACGGGATAGCAACACTCCATTTTTTATCCAAAGCCTTTGGTTAGAAGAGTCATAATGTGAAAGGTTGGGGACCGCATTATGCCAATATCACAAAGTTCATAGCTTCTTTAAGATTTAATGTGATATGGAACCAGAAATTATTTGTGCAGCATGACCACAAAGCAAAGTGCATTACAGATATATACATCATACGTCAAATAAAGAAATTCCGAAGATCAATCAACTCCGTTATGCGTTATATATATGGCACACACTGATAATAATAATAATTGGAGGCTATTTGCGTAAAAACTGAGATATAAACAATGTTGCATTTGTTACCTACCTGTCAATTCACCCCCAAACATATCCAAACAAATTATTTCGAGGACCTTGCTTGTAAAATCGAGAACCACCTGTTGAGAGCCACGCATAATCGTTACAGTATTACGGTCGCCGAATGATGCTCGAGGCATGCCGCCAGCAAAAATAACAAAATCGTCCGGCCTGAAGCAGCGCAAACACTGGATGAAATAACAAAATAATGACCAAAACCGAATCGATCATAACCAAAATATTGTCCCATATGGTGGCATCCGATAAGGCTTGATGGAAAATTACTCCAATGACTGCTTGCAAAGCAAATTTCAAATTCCTTAAACCAACAGCCTATTCTGTTAAGGAGAACATCGTTAATAATGAATGCGAAGAGCTTAAACACTACTGTTTAAATTCAAAAAACATAATCCTTAACATGACTATATTGTTATTTCTGTGTTGCAGTGCAATCTTTAATAAAATCGTGGCAAGTACATGTTAATATGTTTCTTGACTGTTTGACTAACGAGCGATGAAATTCGGCACTACGCAATGAACAGGCTACACATAATAATTTTAAAAGTACCGCGATAGTTTAGAATAATCAATGTCGGCACTGGTTGGATTCGAACCCATGCCTATTAAACTTCATATCAACCCCCCGCCCTAATACACAGTTTTCTTGCTAGATGAGAGTACCAAACAGTACATCGACTAAACGTCCGTCTACAGAAATTGAAATATAATTCCATTAATGTCTATCAGTCGGGTGACCGCTTAGCACACGATATAATCTCCGGCTAGTCGGCGTTATACATAAGATACAAACTGCGACAATTACAGCAGTACTATATTTTTCGAGAACGTTAGTATTGAGCAGCACGAAACAACGGCGAATGTGCCCAATGAGTCTGCTCTCGATTTTGAATGACATAACCGCACCATAAAATTCCATTTCGAACTGTCTAACTTGATTAATATTTAAAGTGAACACCCAGTGCCGGATCAGCCACCTCCCACAGCCATAAATGGGGGCACCATCACCCTGGCAAGAAAACCTATTAGAATCTGCATCGTTAGGATTGTACATTAACAGGGCTATCACCACGAAAATCTAAAAGCAAACGAACTTCCCAAAAGACTTCTTAGGCATTTCTGCCACAGTGAATCGAGGACAGACAAAGACGGTTTCAATGACTGAAGTTAGTATAATCTGTCAAGAGACAAGGTTTGTCGTTGCTTCATTGATCTTAAAAACAGTTTGCCCGGTTTCGAAAATAGGGATCTCCACCATGGACCTTTGGGGGGGGGCGCACATCTAGTTGCTCCGGCACTGCGAACACTATTGTAATCACGCCACATTAATCTATAAACAATGCGGCCTGATTAATAGCAGGCTAGTACTAAACTTCATGTCTGAAATTCGGGCATTTAGCTTCATTACACCCGAACTGGGCCGGCTTAAACGCATGCGATCGTACTGACTATCGTTAAAATATTCAATCGAATACGATCTATAACTCTACTTTTATGTATCTGGGACTTCCGTCTCCGAAAAAACTTTGCTAAACATCGATGTCTCGATAAATATGAACAGCATGTTGGATTAAGCAGTGGGGGTCTTGATTAGTTATCAGCTTCCCGATAGGTCACCTCTTGATGCAGGACGGCGAATACCACCCAATGGACCTGGGTTAAGAACTAATAATTTTTACTGATTTCCCACATTAACCCTGAAATGGATTGAATTTCTGGCGCACTAATGCGGATAAAAACGAGTGTCTGGCAATTTTTTGGGCTACTGCCGGGTCAATGTTATCTGCCTGTAGATAGTTGAAAGAACCTCACTTTATAATACTCCCATGTTCGTGATATTCTCCGCCATGTCCGTATCCCTTTCACCATAAATCCCACATCCAACCGTAAAATCCACAATTTATTAATCATGTCTCTAAATTTATGATTGTTTAAGCTAAATGTTTTTCGAACATTAAAAACTACTTTTCCAATATTACTGACAACGTAGTGTTATAGTCTAAAAATCTGTTAAAAGTACATGAAAATACAGAAAAATGCAACACATAGAGCAAAAGACTGTACCCACATATTGAAATTAACCCGAAAATGAAGATGGGGCACCCAACAAGCCAGCCAAACTTTTCGGAAGGTTGTCTGCTTTTTTCTAGACAAAAATACTCCCAGCTGCCACATAAAACGACAATAAAAATTCGAAGCTTTAAGATTTAATTAAATTTTTTCAAAAATTTAATTTCAAAGCTAAAGTTTCGACGAAATTAGAATTGTTTTGAATCTTAAGCACTTAAACCTTGACAATTATTCCGTGGCAGTTCATTAGCTACTTTAGCTCTTTGCAATGAAAAACAAAGAAGTTTACGATGTAGTAGCCAGCGGTCCAACCCGGAAAGACCATTTCACGACCTAATAGAATTCAGACACCTATGCTTCCCGTTCCGATCCAGGCTACGCAGGTATCTAGGCAAGATTTTAGTTACTGAAGAGACCAGATTTATACAAATAAATATGTAAATAGCTTAAAATTATTATTGTCTATCCGTTGGGTGACCGTTTAGCGCTTGTCAGCTTGCGTTAATCGGCGATATTGGACAGGGTCGTTGACAATATAGCAACAACTATTAGTTTTCGAGAACGTAAGCATCGAATACCACACAATGTAAACGTATTTGATGACTCTGTTCTCGATGTTCACTTATTCTATTTCTAAAACATCGTGTATCTAAATTTATACTATGATTATGTAACTAGATTGGCACCGATCATTCAATAACAGTTCAGAACTGTAGGACGCTAGTTAGACAAGATAATCAAGCTACAACAAAATCAACTGTGTGTCAAAACGTGAGAAAATTCTAAATTTCGATTCGTTCTCGTTGTGATTGCGACATCATATTACGGGAATGGTCTAAACTTTCATAGCTACGTTCAAAACCAACCTCTTTTGAAACAGTAAAAAAACCGACCGCATATAAAATATCTCAACAAAGGATCACTTAGCATAGCAGTTCTGCTGAAACCGACTTATTAAAATTTCACTATACGAATTCTTAAAATCAAAAAAATGATTTTGTCATCACTAACCCTGATGATGATTTCCATATAATCTTCTCGATGCCCTTGCATGGGAACGGGCCAAACGGCACGTTCGGAGCGCCAGACGGTGTTGACGATCCAATGTCGGAGCAGTCCCACATAACGTACGAGCCATCGTTATGCGACGAGATAAACTTTCGACCATCTGAAAGCGAAAATATAGTAAAACTTTGCGGATGGTGGTACTGTACAGCTAAAAGTATTGTGAGCAGCTAGAATTAAATATTATGACGAAGATATAAATAAATGACATGTTTTGTGTTTAGCAATATCTGCAATAAAAATTTTATCGCTTGATACACAATTTAGATTTTTTTTCACTTGAAATGCTGCTAGTCTGCAACAAAAACACAGCTTAGTGTATAAAAACAGCTGACAATCTTTTAACCCACGAAAAGTCGTACAAAATTTGTTTTGGACAAATAGCTGCTAATACTAATAACTCGCAAGCGAGGCTGAAACAGAGGGTGGTATCAGCAATTGATAACTTTATGGAATTACCATGTAACAGGCTTTGTGTTTGATGTATCTTTTACTCCAACACCTCTTTAACCCTGTATCCATGGTAAACCTTAAAACCTCCTCGACCTTGAACCAATCGAAAACTGAAAACACACGAAGTATCAGTGTAGTCTCTAGATAACGGAATCATGGTATTCAGCATGCCTAAAACATAATATAGACTATTCTTGATGCCCTGCACACAATACGTAACAAATTACTAAAGGTAGACCATGTTCCGGCAATCGGGTTCAATGACCCTAAACCCGTGAAATGGTAAGAAATATTTGTTGGACTCTAGATAATCAAAACACCATATTCACCGTACTGAAAAACCTTTAATATTAACCTGAGCAACCAAGCAACATAATCAAGTTGGACTCTAAAAAGCAAAACTATCGTATCCAGCGTGCTTGATAGCCTAATAGACACTCGTTGTAAAACACGCAGCAACATGCCGAAATAAGTGGTCCAACAAAAGCAAAGTTGTAGATCTGGATGAGGAGATTCACCAATGTGGTCTCACTTTTTCGATCCAAAGCCTGTGTAGCAAGATATGCGCTGCTAAATACTGGTACCCGTCTGGCAACCCTTAAAAACCTGTTTTTTTTTTCATTTTGACCAAGAAGATGGGGTCGGAACTGTTCTCGTTCAACTAAAAAACACATCGTCATCATTTTTGCTATAAAATAAAAAATTTATCGAAATCCATCCACCTCAAGGTGAGTTGCGAATCACAGAAACAAAAATTTCATTCACGATTTCCCCCTAGC
>JASANE010008195.1:0-17693 GCA_030248225.1 Trileptium ribeirensis | reverse complement strand
GCTTGCTCCAATGTACCATTTCAAAATTTAAAATTTAAAGTCGCCAAGACACACAGTTACAGTGTAACATATAAAACAATATCTAAACAAAAACGCACAAAGAAAACGTATGTAGTGCCCATATGTAGCGACGTCAACAACTAGCGGCCCGACAGCAAAGCTTGGCCACATCACTCACAACAGCCCCTCTACCAGCCAAAACAGCGACAGCAATGGACAGTGGCCGAAACGTGCCAAGAAAGGCACGTAAACAACTAAACCTCGCGCTGGTAGGCGCGAGGTTTTCAAAAAGAGAATTTATACGAGCGCTCAGGGCGCTGGCGATGCATTAGGTTTAGGACGCGTTTTTAATCATCGCGAGCGAACGGAGAATAGTAGGCGGCCGGGAGCGGGACCAGGTTCATGCTCTGGCTGGTCGCCTACTGATGAAAATAATAAATTTAATATAGCTCCCACGGGTGGCCTGTTAGAGGCCGTTTTGTGTGGCGAAAACAGAAAATTTTGGTGTCCCGATGGGGTTATCCGGGACCTGCGCGGACCGGTTAAGTTAGGTGGCCCCGGTTTTCGATGAGATAGTTAGGATAAGACCCCATGGAGGTGTAGAGACCGAAAAAGTGGGGAGTTTTGGTTATTTCGATCGAGATTTAAGTCCTTGAAAATTGGGCGTTTAAACGCCTAGTTGAATGTCCGTAAGTACTTAGGGGTAGGAAATAAATTGACCCGAACCCACAAGTTATAAGCCTAATAGTTCCCTTATAACAATTAGTTAGGCCCGCCTGGCCTTGGCTGCCTGGAAATACAAAAATTTTAACTTTTAGTATACTCCCTGAAAATGAAATTCCGCGAATTTAGTCCAGTTCCTCCCCTCTTAATTGGGTGCTACTTTTCACTCCCTGATTCGATTAGGCTGTGACTGCATTCCAGGGCAGGCCCTAGAAATCCGAAATGTAACAAAAATGAATTTTGGCTGAGAGTTTCACGCGACGCCCCGACCTGCCCCGTCATGCAGTCTAAAGTACCATCCATAATGCCTACATATCATGATCAATAATAGTCATCATACCAGTACGGACGCACACCGGGATCGACCTTAGGGCGCCCAATCAACAATACTGAAAGTGGGATCGTAAACACTTCGGCCCCATGTCCCCGGTCCATCCGACTGCACATCCGTACTTCCGCAATATAAAATAATAGCACATTTTTTATAGAACCACATTTTATGCCACAAATTCGTTTGGGGCCGACCGGATACCACAAGTCGAGAATCCAATTAATCCGTTGTGGTGCCAAAATCACCCCGTGCACCTCGGGTGGGTGGAGCGTGACGATACAACAGATTACAAGAACAGTACATTTTTATTTTTATAACAACAGCAATGAATAGTACACAATATAGTACCCGAGTCACGCTCCACCGGTATCCGATCGCCCGTCGCACCCATATTCCCAACTTTGACCTTAATTTAGCTGATTTTCCTTATTTAAATGTCTTGTTGAAATCCCTGAAATTGTCGGGCTGTTACAAAAGTCATTATTTGTAAGATGAGCACCATTTTTTCAATAATCATCGATATGTTGCAATGAACAATGTCGAAATCTCCATTTTTGTTCTTACAATAAAAAAGATATTACCTACAACCAGAGTTAATCCTTTCACGCCCGACTATTCCAGTTGGCTTCAGGGCATATTGCAACGCGTTGTACCAACGAAACATATATGTCGCGCTCTGTATATACAGCTTTTCAGCAAGTCACGAAATCCCAACTGCCGTCACACGAGTAAACTTTACCGTGCAATGTGTTATTAACCATGAAATTATAAAGCTAAAACCATGAAATACTAGTCATTCCAAAAAACGGAAGGGTATATTTCTGACGCGAAGAAGTCTATGAAATCGAGATTATGGAAAACTCAAGCCGGCCCCAGGGATCGAACCCGAGTTGTATGAGTGAAATCTGCATGCGCAAACCAATGAGCTACCTGGGTTAATTTGTTCGGTTCCTTAGTTAACCTCGCAAAATCGAACAAGTAGCAACGGCACCTGAAAAGGTTCATTACACGACATACCCAGTTAGCACAATAGACCACAAAATGCATGGTGCTAGTAAGAAAGAAATGTTATAGTCAGGAAATCCAAATCGGCTATATTTTCATTATTCCAATTTCTTGTAAAATACATTTTTTCAGATTATCTACTGCAACAACTTAGTAGATCTCGAAGAATATGGCTTTCCTATGACGTACGGATCTATCGAATGGGACTTTGATCAATGGATCAGTGAACGCATGGTTAGTGTTTTTATCGGTTTTGTCTAAATTATATCTATATTTATCAGTTTGCCGTTTTACGATTCTCGGGTTATTTACTGCGATTAAATACGACGCCGCTGTTTTATGAAGACGGCTGATGAAAGCTAACAATTTTCTTGGCTCATTAGTACGTAATTCTAGCTTTGTAACGGTGTGTTTTATTTAACATAAGCTGGATTATAAATGGCAAAAATATTCGCAGGACCTTGGACCTGATGCCAGGCTTCGATTTGAAAAGAAGTATATGCGGTAAAGCTTTACGTCGTAGCTTAAAATGTGTTTATATAATCTAAAACTCTAGCGTAGCAGGAACTTACAGAATATACGGCATTCAAACATATATTTTATCTGAAAAATATGCCCTGTGTCGGTTTGTTTGTTAAACATGTATAACTAACCTGGAATTGGACCATTTTAAGAAACGATATAAAACTCTGGTCCACATTCGCAGCAAACAGTTGAGATAGTTCATAATGAATACATCTATACCCCGATTTTTTGCGCAACATTCAACAACATATGAACCTTTGGTCATCACACATGGGCGAACTCCGAGGTTCGAGGGGGTAGCTGTTGTTTCGGGATGTGGGCCTCACCGGGAAGGATCATCAAAGAGATTTTTTTCGAAATTTTTTGGGACTCAAAATTTTTCTTAATTTTTGGCAATCTTATCCGGATATTGCCAATTTTCCTTTGAATTTAGCAAATTTTTCCCCAATTTTTTTCTATTTCTGCCAAATTTTTCCGGATCCTTAGGCGCGGCGGCGTGGGAGGAGGTGCGAAGCCTCAGGTGGATTGGGCTACCTTTCACGGGAGCGCGGAATAGCTGAGGCACTGAGCGGATACATCGGCGAGCTCCGAAGTTCCAGGGTGTATCGGTGGGATAGAGTAGGGAGGTCGCCGACAGGGTCGATCAGGATGTCGGCGAGGTGGGTGGGGGCAGAGGTCGTCACCAAAAGGGATCAGGATATCGGCTGGAGGGTAGGTGCGGATCGGACTACCTCCCAAGGGACGGGAATAGACAAGGCGCCGATGGGAGTAGGGGATCCGGCCCCCCGGTGATGATATTCCCTTATGAATATACATGGGCGAGCTCCAAAGTCCCGGGTGGGAGCGGGTAGCGAGTGGAGCGGGGTGGGTGAGGAGGTCGCCGCCAGGGTGGATCAGGGTGTCCGCGGGGGGTGGGCGGAGAAGAGGAGGAAGTCGTCAAGGAGGATAAAATTTTCGGAACTCAAATTTTTTAGGAACTCGTTTTAGCTATTTCGTTCTGCTTTTTGCCAATTTCCACCCAAGTTTTGCTAATTTTTGCTAATTTTTCCCAATTTTTGCCTATTTTGCCAAAATTTCCAGTAGAGGAGTGAGTGTGGCGAGTCACGGGGAACATGATAACTCACAGGCGGATCGCCGAATCTCCAAGAGGGGCCCGAGCCTCAGGAGGAAAGCCCTTCCCTGTCACCGGTGAATATGTGTGCTTTAGTCATTGAGGTTGCAAAAAAGTTAGACCCATGATAATCAGGTTTTGAAATAGACATCCCAATTCAGATAATACATTACATATTTTGCTATCAGTTGGTTTCACCCCTCGCGTTAGCTTCTGCTATTGTGCCTGTTTTAACTACCTTGTGTGAAAAAATATTTTCTATTAGTCATTTTCACTGTAAATTGTATGCGGGGATTATATGAAAAACCAGTGTTCGATGCATACATAGCAGAAACAAAATTTTAACAGCACTTTATTGTACCGATTCTTAGTGTTTATTTGCCGTAAATTTACGTCTATTTTGCAGACTAAAAATCCTAATTTTTTGCCAAATTCTAGGGTACCGACCTCGCTGCGCTCGGTTTTTACATTTTCATTTCTACAAATCTAGGCAAATTTTGTATCAGTGGGGAAATTTCTACAGATATGTATTGGAACTTTCAGTTCATTGGATCAGACCTCGCTCCTCACACCACCTTCGAGGGTTCATTTGTTGCTCCAAATTTTTACATTTTGTGCGAAAAATACCGAAAACAAACACGGTACTTATATTAATTTTGCTTTTTGGTCGAATCCGAACACAGCAATATTATGTCCACTGAATACTGAAGTTCCTTCCTGGAACTTGTTTTGTAGATGAGACATTTGGTTGTTATAAAACAGTACCAAAAAAATTCGGCGCTTGGCTGAGCAGACAACCCCTGACGTACGCACTAATTCCTAGAATAATTCAGTTTAATGCAGAGCAGCTTCTTACAGCTTGCCCGTAATGCATTATATAGTGACGACAGTGGTACCAAAACAAGAACCCACTAATTCTCTGGTGTATTGTAATATTTCGGCCTGTAAAGATTAAGTTATAAGCCAGCATAAGTGTGGAAGTATAGATGGGTCTTAAAGTAGTAGCCAGCGTTGGACTTGGCTCATGTAACCCTTTATAAATATTCAGGGAAACGTTTTCTTAGTGGCTCACTTTAAAGCAAAGCGATGATGATATTTGCTGTAATTATATTTTCAATCCGCAACTCGAACATCAAAAGATCCTAAAGCTCAATTTTACGAAAAGCTCAGTTTCCTTAAAAACCACAAAAAACATACTGATTTTTAAAAATATTTCCGCGTTAAAGATTTCTGCGACCTCCAAGTAGGTTTTGGCATTCCTATAAAGGGCCTTTGTAAAATGACCAAGAATCCATAAATTTGACCAGCATTTCTTATAAATGACCAAAATTTGGACCAGCCAATTTTCAAGAAAACCCGGACTCTAACTATAAACTGATACAGTACCATATTTTATTAGTTTTGCATTTTAAGTTAAATTTGTGTGCAAACAAAAATGGAAGAGCGGAAAAAATGACTTCTAAATCCGGGTTTTCTGCTTTTAGTGCACCATTTAAGACACAACGTGTTGTTAAAATGATAGATTTCGGCGCCCTAAATAAATAAATAAAATTTCATAAAATATTTAACTCTCAAGTGTACCAGTACAAACAGTCACACTTGTATTTAACTGATACCACTTACTTTATGTTTAAAATTAAAATTTTCTCTGAACAAAGAAGAATTAGAATCTATTTTTGCTAAATTGCCTTGGTTTCAGAACATAGAACGTGGGAAACTTCAGATGAAATTATTTAGCGTGAATTTGAGCGATTTTGAAGATCGACTCAAAATGCTGAGCTCTGAGCGGACACCTATGAAATGGAAAGAAGATGCAAAAGAATCGGCTGCTCAAGCACTAGCTCAAATCAACGAACGCGAATTTGAAATACTAAAGGTATATACCTATTTAGCTAATTTGTGACTGAACTTACGAGGACTCCACCAACAATCTTATTTTGCAATATCCGTTTTGTAATCCGCAGTCACTGTAACGAAATAAACAAGAAATTCAAGATAACAGCTATCAACGGGGTAATGAATTTTCAGTAACGTTTCCTAGGTTTGAATTAGAATTAGTTTCTGTTTGCGAAAAAATTTAATGTATCTGTGTGGTTTTAAACGAGACAGACCTATTAGTTTACCAGTTATTATTTTGAATATTAACCCGATTTAATATAGTTCTGATAAAATATTTTTCACCACCAAATTTGATGTTCTCGAAGGGAAAATAAGTATTTGTAAAGAAAATATACTGTTAACTTACGTAAAATTTTTACAAAATAGCAACATGGTCTGCACACTTAGGGTAATCTTAAGCTTAGTCGAGCATAAATGCTTCGTTGGGGTGAAAAATTTTACCGGTGATTTATATAAATATCCAAAAAGTAGCAAAAAAGTACACATAAAGTAGTACAATGAACATAATTACTCCGGAAACGCGAACAGCCAACTGGAATGAAATAATTAGCTTAAATTTACCCACGACCGCACGGTATTGGTAAAATTTGTGGCAGACTGGAACTAATCAATATATTCCGATATTTAGTAGCATTTATGAGAATGTAAATAAAAGGGCTTGTTCCAAATTGCTACCTGGTTGAAGAGAAATACGGGTGAGCATACTGCACTCCCTTCCAATGAATTTGAAAACATAAGTCAAACTGAGCTAAACATTGCTACCTACACAAATCTCATGATTCAACTAATTTTATAGTAATTATTAATACATAATAATAGTCATGAACATGACAATGATAAAGCATTTTCACTATCATTAAATCAATATAGCAACACATGATTTTATAGCAAAATTCGTTTTTGCCATGAGGCAGTGATGCGCACTTGCAACTGGACCGAATTTACCATGGTCAAACATGTTTTGTATTGCAATTTATTGCATGAGAATTTGAAACGAATACAATTGATATGTCAGTTTTTAACCCTTTCGTTTATATATTCACACATTTGTCGCAGAGTATACGCCTGGGCGACTTAATTGCCAAGATTGTCGTTCGCCCTGCGTTTCTACTACGAGTTTTGTCGTTTTTTTCGCGTTGTGAGGTTTCTTAAAAAACCGAGTAAGAGCTCCTAAATAGCGTAGCGGATAGCTGAGAAAACTTCCCCCAACGATCTAGGTTCAATCATCGAGCAAAATTTTGTGTTCGGGTTTTCGGAGCAAAATTTTGTGTTCGGGTGTGTACAAACTTCGTTTTGGTTTAAAAGTAAAGGATTAACAGATGAGTGGACTCCCGAAGCACTAAAATTACTAACGAACAACACTAAAACCGGATGTTTATTTTCGTATTGTGTTATATTAATACGCGATCGATGAAATTATAGATTTTGCTCATTTGAGTAAAAGACTGATTTTATCACCTTTGCTTACCACAGAGATCGCGAACTACTCACCCTTTCAAGCCAAGTTTTAATTTCTTTCGATTCCGCTCAAACTAATTTGTCCGTTACGATTCCCTCTCATCGAAAAACGTAGATCTACCCAATTTACGCTATGAAACCTTAATTCACGATTGTTAGGTATTTTAGAAGTGGTTATGATTTCTCCACTTGAGGCGCTTAGTATATGTAATGCTCTGTACATACTATGTATTCATAGGCGTCCAAGCGGACTGATGATCGGAGCGGAGGAGGTCCTTGATGGAGGGTACAGGGCCATCTGAAAGGGGTGAGCTTTTGTCGAAATTTTGAGCAACTCGATATTTTCACAATTTTGCCAACATTTTTCCCAATTTTAGCCAATCTGCGAAACGTTTTTGCTAATGCCCCTTAATTTTTGCCAATGTTACACCAATTTTATCAAATTTTGCTGATTTTTGCCACAATTTTTCGCGCGCGTTTGGTTCGCGGCGTATTGGGGAGAGTGGCAGCTTCGGGCTGGATATGGCTAGGGGCCCGAACCTTAGCGGTAACCTCCCTATCTCACCTATCAAGACCTATGGAGATATTTGTTTTTCTCACATACCTGGAACATATGATTTTTGTAGCTTTTAACGACTGATGTTTATATCCATAAACATTTTTTGTAACCCGTTCCACAGTTTTAAGCATAATCCCGGAACAATTGGTAAATAGATAAACAGTAGTAGATCAGGCCTTGCAGATGTATAGTTTATTCAATAGATTCCATGCACAGTGATTATAGTATATACATGCTCTTTGGGTATTATTACCTGTAGCTTGGAACCGTCTTATCCTCAGGGTATCGGCGATCCCCCATCACCCCCGGAGGCTCTGCATCCTTCTCCCCGAAGACCGCAGGAAAATATGGCAAAAATAGGTAAAATGTTGGCAAAAAGAGGCAACAATGAGAGTAAATTGTTGGAAAATGTACAAATTTCCTGAAAAATTCGCAAAAATTGAGGGAAATTTGGCAAAAAATAAGAAAAATTTTGAAAATGTGTTCCCCCTCCGACCTCCCCCTCCCTCCGACGACCGGCTGATCCCCCCTCGCCCGCCCCTCCAAAGCATCCACTATGCCAACCCTGACATTTCGGACCTCACCCATGTATGATCCAGTATTACGTTGCTTTTACACGCTGGCCGGACTGGCTAGACCGGCCCAAATTCCGGCCGCCGCTGATGCGACCAGACGCTAATCCCGCCGGCCGGTACTCCGGTCGGCCCGTATTTTGGCCAGCCGGTATACCGAGCAAGAACATGACATCACTAGTGTTGGCCGGCCCTTAGGCTGCCGGGCTGTCTAGCTTCGTTGGGGCCGCCGTCTTTCAGTAGCTTTCGCAGTTGGTGTATTATGAACCATTTTGTTTTCTATTGCGTTGTAGACACTTTAGTGTTATATTATAAAAATAGATCCAGGTACAATCACCAACATCACTAAAATAACACTTAAAAGTTTACTGTGGCGAAACGTAATAAAACGTAATATTCTCTCAATACATGAATAATTTTAAAGCTACTACAATGAATATTAGATCTGCTCGTGCGCAAATATGTGTTGAGCACTGAGCTTCATTGCACAGTCCCACTGTGGATATATCGCAATACTTTTGAACGCTACCGCTGGCGTCCTCCTAGCAACTGTAAAAGGTCTTGGTCTTAATATATTATGCAACAAAAATTCGAATATGGTTGCGTAGAGCGATATCTGTAATTCTTATTGTAATGCTTATTCAGTAAGCATTAGAGGCCACTATAGGCTTCGTTATAAAATGTAAGTTGTATTTCGATGCTGCTTGGCAGAGATTAAAGTATTTGTTACTCTGTATTAAGAACTGCAGCCAAAAGAGCATTGCTGTTTTACATTTACCTGCGTAGTGCATTAATACATAACCAGTACCACAAAAATTTATATTTAAAAAGTCTCACAGAAAAATTTTGGAAAATTGAGCAGGTCTTCCGGCCGCACTGTTGGATAACAGCCGGAAAAGTCGGTGGCTTGTAGTTTTTACGGCTGGCAGTTCTTCCGTTTGGCGTTTCTCCGGTCAGCCTGTTTTGCGGCCGGCCGTTTTACAGGTTCGCCGGCAAGCCGACCGGCCCGTGGTCGGTCGCAAAATTTCACGGCCGGAACATGGTTAACAAAAAATCACGTAATTTAAGCGGATAACAAAAAATCTGGCCGGAACACTAATCGGAAGTGTCACAGCATACATTACTCAGCAAAACGTGTCAAATGTGGCAATTCTTTATATATTTGAGAGATTTGCCACCTTCGAGCTTCATGTGCTTACATCGGTTTCACACCGACAACTATTGGCAATACAGTGATCGATCAAAAAGAAAAGCATAGTTGTACAAATCGTAAACTTGTACACGGTACGTGCGGGTAAATACGGACGTTAACCTGCCTCAAGGAGTGCATTCCAAAAGTATGACACATAGGCGTACTCCGCCAGTGTTTAGCCTACGATATCCGTCTAAAAGTCCGTCCTCATTTTGTCAAGCAGCTATCACGTTTCCACTGCACATGTATACTGTCCACCGGCACTAAACTTTGATAATGTTATTCGGACTCCTCCACTTTTAAGCTCGTGGTGCGCCTCTGTCTTAATTTAATAACTTTATGTTAAAATTGCTATGTGCCGCTCTAAAATAAAAATAGATTGCTGCAGAAGGGTAGTTTACACGACAGCAAATGAATGCTTTTAATAAATAATGTTTGTAAATGCAACAATGTCATAATAAAAATATATTCTTAGGACGAATATCTCGCAATAACATCTGCACTCAGTTTCGACGATAATTCGCAAATTGACGTTAATCCTAAAGCCGGATACATGGACAAAAAGCATTCAAATGCGAGGTAACACTACGTTAGATTTCGCCGAGAACGCTGTATTTCTACGACAAACCTGCCATCATGAGATATCGATGGGGCCCAATTTTGAACCAGCTATGTTAACAATTACACAATGCAAACGACAATGACGTGGGTCTCAAGCGTGAACCAAAGTAGATTGTAGCGTGTTAGACACTGTGCATCAATCCTAGTGTCTCACCTTGGCAAAATACACAAAAGAAAACCTTTGAGCCTTATGTTTTAGGATCACTTCTTAGCTTGCATTAATACCAGAAAAGCAATATAGATGGCATCCTTATTCTGTTTAGCTAACCTTATTTTGCTGCTGAATGGTTCTGGAGGGAGGCTAAAGCAGCGGCAATAGGATACCAGGTCTTGGTTAAAAACGACGACTATTTTCAGATAAGGTGCTGATTCCGAATGGTCAATGTATATACTGCCCAAATTATTAAAATTCTGCTAGTGCTTCATGAGCGGTGTCAGCTGCCGTTGTCTTCGTGTCTTGGGTAGCTATAATACATAGCAGGATTTAGGCATTCCGCTGTGATGCAATGTGACACCTCTGAGTAGTGATAATGTGCTAAAAATGATATATGTAAAAATACACAATACTGTTGATAATTCAAATACATATTTACGGAATTATAGGTCATGAATCCATCTAATTATATTTTAAATATTTATCGTTCGGTTTACTCTAGGTGAAAGCAGACATTCATTTAGCAAAAATACATGTTTCAACCCTGTAATTCCTAAGCTCAAAAACGAACATGCTTACATAGTACATTATGTTGTAGGCAAGAGTATGCGTCGCGTGGAATCATGCATATATTATGATCGGTTCAACAGTAATGGAATATTGGAATGCCTTCAAATTTACAAAATCAGAAATAAAAATTTCGGCGATTTAACGAAAATTATCAAAATGGATCACGTAGCAATAGTTTACAATATTTACGTTATGCTATGTCATTTGTGTAATTTTGTTCTACTCTGACTCAGCAAAAGTTCCAACTGTTTGGCTAAGTTTTTGATGGGTGCGTTTACAGCTGCGAACCTCCAACTGTAATATTATGCATATATATATATCCGCCTGTTTGGAGCTGAATCAAACAACACAAAGTTTCAGGCTAATACCAGCCGTTTTCTACTGTTACAGTTTGTAGCTTGGATGTAGGTGCACCGATTTATCTCAAATTTTACAATGGATGTGACATTTTGTGGCTTGCCTGAGGAAGTTATAGTTGCGGATATATACCCTGATACGGCAAAAGGCGCGGGGCAAATCTAAATTTTAATGCCAATTGTAAGCAAATTTTGTTGGGTCTTTTGCGATTATAGCCCCATTTCAGCATCATCTTAACAAATCTATAATTTTACATACCAGTCGAACATCTATAATCTATATATAATGATTTTAGTCGAATCTATAATTTTATATACCAGCGAGCTGAGTGTAATGATGTAAAAATCAGTCACTCCGTTAATGGGTTAAGGAACATACATGCTCATGTGAGTAGGGCGAGGTTACCGGCCCGATTGAAGTATACCCCTCAGCGCGAGGCACCGAAATCCCCAATTGGTGCTTCAACGCTCGCACGCGCAGAACACATAGGTGTCGCACTACCCCCGGACTAGCTGGCCCTCTAGGGGGGGGCCGAAGGCCGCCCCTCCTATGGCATCCCGGCTAACCCCCGGAACATCAGACCTCGTGGACGTATGGTTTGGAAACGACATCCATTAACGTGAAAACTTAAGCCGTTAACCCAGCTGACCTGCACGCCATTCGACTCAGATGGTCAATATGTCAATATGTCAAATTTGGACGATATATAAAATTTATGTATACTTACTGAGAAAATTTTTTTCAAAAATTTCGGTCTCCAAAGGGAATCAAAATATCGACAAAAAACTACCACAAGCATGGTTCTCAAAAATATTTTCAACCGTATCGAGGAGCTGTGGCAAATCGTAAACTGCAAATTTTCGGGTCAAGCTTCGACTATTGGGTCGGTCGTTTTTTGGGTCTTTTCTAGAATCCATCGCCAGTCCGAATTGCCTGATTTTGAAGATACAGGAGAAATTTTTATGCCATTCGACTGTTGTATAGGCGGTACAGAAAACATCCACATCGTCATTATTTATTGCGAAAAATTTCCCCCCTCTTTTGGATACCCAGTTGTGGTACCCCGAATTTTCGAAAGAAATTTTCTCGATAAATATATAATTGCATTCGAACCAAATTGACAAGCTTAGTTGAATGGTGGCAAAACCAGCTTAGTCACTTCATGGGTTAAACAGTTATTGCTATTACTGTGAAATACTAAGCCTAAGGCTAAGCGTAATAAGCCTTTGCCTAATCCAGTGAACCGATTAAGCAAATTTTATTCGTCTGCTCAAATGATAAATAAAATTCTATAAAATAATTTAATTCTGTAAAATAAACGCATTTGATAAAATAATTTAATTTATTTATGGAGAAAAATTTTTTTCAAAAATTTTAGGTACCGGGGGCGACTGGGAACCAAAAAATTCGAAAAATGTTTGTCATAAATATTTCCGAACTTTTCTAGCCTCGTCGAGCTGAGTAGACTGGCACCAAAATTTACGTTATATTTTCAAAACTGACCAATTTCTGGGGAAATCTAGGAAAGACATCCTTTTTAACGTTGAGATAGAATTATTAACGTTGACTCAGTATGATTCAAGTTTTCACTCAATAGTTGCGAGGCGCTCCGAGAGCTCAGGGCGGATAGCACCCATGAACCGCGGCTTCGGCATGAATGATTTTATCATTGTCGTGTTCGCCAAGAATAATTTTTTGGCATTTTATAAAATACCCTCTGCCAACTGCCCTCTGCTCAAACGTTTTAAACCACCGAACGACTATACCTTCGATTAGATTAGACTAAATTGGATAAAATTAGACTGTTGATACCATTAGCTACTGTCTGAAAAGACATTTAACAACCGCTTACACATCAATTGTAAACACAAATAACGCTTGTATTTCTGACCCCTATCATCTTTAGTTTATAAGTTCACTGAAAAGAATAACTTTGCGTGGGGGTTCGAAGATTGAGCGGAACACGCCAAGTTAGGTTCAGTCTAAGATTTATACAAGATTTGAATCTTAATGTTAAAAGCTTTAGCTTAGTATATCGTAAACGACATAGTATATATTTCACTTTCGTTTCTAAACGTTTTTAACCGTAATTCTATCAATAGCAACATTTTTCTTCCCGGTCTTTGTTTTGGGCACATTTTTAGAAACAACTGTCAATGTAACCCCGTTAACCTTAAATGAAGTGCAGGACTACGCTTCTCTCTACACACTAACTCGTAGTTGAATTTTAAACTAAAACTGATCGTCTTGCTATAAGAACTGACGTTATAATTTACAGGATTTTCAAGGATTTAACTCAAATTGGATCAAAACTCGCTCATGTACAAAACCAATACGAACAGTACATTTACAACTATTCGAGACCTGATTACAAAGAATGCACAGCTGATGATAATACTCAGGTGAGCGATTGTATCGTGAAAAAATAACGGTATACTGATGAAACAGTGTCACATGTTTACTTTTACATGGCATGGGCGTATATAAACCTGTACATGGTTAACAAATACTTTCACTTTTAATTCTTTCATGCGTGAATGTTCGTGTATGTAATGTTGAAAAATCTATTGCCGCAATAGTGATTTGAACCCGGGTGGTTTGGGTGCAAGCCTCGTACATTCATTTGCCATTAAAAAGTCTATATTTAGGAGCTATATCTCCGTGACCTTAAGAACCTCAGAAAGCGAGCGAGTAACAACGCAAACGCCAAAGTGCAAACTCGGTTAGCAGATCGCTTAGCAATGTACATGATTATTGTTGTGTAACTTTATGCACTAAAAATAATTAACTGTAAAAGCATATTTATAAAACCTATGTTGTCAAGCACGGTCCGTTTTAAAAATTTTAGGCCTCGAATTTTTTTATATAGTTTTGTATTATATGATGGCTTTTAACACCAAAATAGATTTTGATCCGTGACAAGCTAAAAAAGGATAACTAATCCTTAGGAAGCTGTTTGTTTCTCAGCTCCATGTAAAATTTCTTTTATATGAGGCCTGAAACTAGAGAACCGGGTCCTGATTCAATGCTCATAAACGGCATGGAACTGCTTTCGCCTTATTGTTAATCGCTAATGCATGAGTAAGTTTAAGCTGCGTCCCTACCATCCATCGTCTTTTGACACTATGTACAAAACGCTGTTAGAGAGTAAAACATTCATTGCAATAGCCAATTCCAAATTTAAAAATTTGTGTTTGCGAACGCAGAGCGACTAATAGCGGAACGGCGTAATTTCTCTTTACCAAAACAAGGCACCTATTTGCAGTTTGGCCATAAATTCTTTTCACAACGCACAACGTGGCAATTCACATTCCGCATTTTTTCACTACGCTAATACATTTAGTTTTATTGGTAATAATACGTGTAGTTCACGAACATTACATGTGATGCGCAGGTATTAAAACACTAATCCGCGGAAATTTCGTTCAATAATAAAATAAAAATTTCCAGTTCAAATGTCGAACCATGATAAATTAGTTACTTAATGTTTTTGAAGCAATCGTTAATAGGGAAATTTTTGCAACTTAACGTTTTGGATACCGTGCCCAAAACACCAATTTTATGTTCTGTTATATGTTGACGGATCGCCAATCGTTAACGACAGATGGGTGTGGTAGGGGGTGCACATTAAGTTTATTCATACATAATCCAAGGCTAGCAAAGAACCGAACCGAACTTCCTATTTGGTCTGTAACAGTGAATTTGGATTCAACATAGGATTATACAAAAAGATGGTTAGCGGATAATTTTAGGTTTAGCGTAATCCCGTGGTTTTGAGATCGCTGTTAAAACAGATCATTCCACAACTTAAATCCCGTGCTAAAACATTAGTGATTTTCTTACCATTTCAGGACAAGATGTTCCCACAAGTGGTGACACCGAAACAAGATAAATATCAGATTGAATTTCAACGAACTTCTAATACACGGTGCAATATTGCAACCATGACAATCACTGAGCATGAAACTTTATCAGATTTATTTTCGGATAAATGCACCCAAGAGTGTGAACCATGCTGTCAAGATGATGCCCAAATTAATAGCTCAACATGCTTGAACGAAAAGCGGTATCCTGCATTGAACTCCAACACCGCTGAAAATGAAACCACTAGGTGGAAATATCCCAATCGAAACAGCATCAGCAAGTCGTCATATGTCAGCACTCATCTCGAAAACAATGATGATGGCAAAAACGATTTAGTTGACATTGCCGCCGTTTTCAAAGAAGCTGCTACGAATACGCGTGGCCAGTGTGATGTCAAAGATTTCGCCTGTCAGACAGCAATTTATACCGATCAGTATTCATTTACTCATGATGCAAGCAATGAAACGCTGAGTGTGGAAACAGAACAAAGCAGATTGTGTGACGGAGCTACATACGAACCTAAAATTCCTGCCGTTCTGACAAGCAGAGATGCCACGGTTATGACTGAGGGTCTACAGTACCTAGAACGCGAAGAACCCCGCAACACTGAGAATGTTAACGCCGAAACCCAAACTGTAGACATCGGTTCTAAACCCGTACGCTCATGCTGCGCATTGGATTCGTGTTGTACAAAAGTTAGTAGATCCACAATCCAAGATGTGAAAACGAAATCGCAAGGCACTGGATCGATTCAACGACCAGCTTATTTGCCGCTGAATGGAGTCATTGATATTTTTAGCCAACAAAAAAGCGATACTGCAGATTATTTCCCCGATAATGCTCCTTTATCTCCTGATAATGCGGTAAATGGTCCATTACTTGACGTTTGTGTCTTCAAATCACAAGTGTATATATTGGGGTATTTATTGTTATATCTGTGTTTTACAGCTAGACGTATTAAGTTAAAAGTTAAAATACGGCTAAAATTTCAGTAGAAACTAATGTCCAGAATAAGATTTTCTTCAATTTGGTTTGCCTAAATCAGTAGATAATATTCCGAAATTTGACAACAAATTAGCTTCGAATGATGTAGTTTTCAGTGCGAAATATTAAATAAAATAAGTTTGAGCTGTGAGGCTTGCAAGTAATAAAACTTTTTTGGACAGGAAAATTTTTTGCGATAACAGTTAGCCATTATGTTGCATTTAAATTCAGCAGTTCAGGCGTACCTGAGGTATTTATTGGTAACTTGTGCCTACAGATTTAGCGCAACATTAGAAGCCGTATGAAACTAGAAAGTGAGCAATCTTGCAACAGTTTATAAAGAGGGTTTTATGTATGTCATTTTAGAAGCAGCAGATCTGTTATTGATTTTAAAATGTGCCAAATTAGTCATCTTTTACAGACACGTTTGTCATTCTAGAAATGTAACAGGGTCGTTCCGACCCTGTCACGGGTATTTTAGGACGTTCACACCCAAAATTGGGATGGGGATGCTCAGGGATAGAGCTGGTCGTGCTTACAAGGGTCGCTTCGCGTCAGCCGACATTTTGTATGAAAATATTGACTTTATTGTTTACGTTTAATAATTTGTATAAAAGTGTGAAGTTTAATAATTTGTATAAAAGTGTGAAGTTTAATAATTTGTATAAAAGTGTGAAGTTTAATAATTTGTATAAAAGTGTGAAGTTTAATAATTTGTATAAAAGTGTGAAGTTTAATAATTTGTATAAAAGTGTGAAGTTTAATAATTTGTATAAAAGTGTGAAGTTTAATAATTTGTATAAAAGTGTGAAGTTTAATAATTTGTATAAAAGTGTGAAGTTTAATAATTTGTGAAGTTTAATAATTTGTATAAAAGTGTGGAATGTAATAATTTGTATGAAAGTGTGGAGTTTACTAATTTGTATTGGAATTTACCAATTTGTATAAAAGTGTTGAACGTAATAATTGTGTCGTTTGGTCCAACGGACCATTTTGTATCGTTGTAATCCGTTAGGGACGAGTGTTCCAATCCGCCCCCAACTTATGAGGAAATGAGCCCCAACCGACCTGTAGGACCGAAAATGGAGTTTTACGCCGACGACAGTTGGAAGGCAGTCGACAACTCAACCGGTAGGCATCATGTGTTATAAGGTTGACGGTTACGACCGTCCGGGAATAGGAGGCCCCTGGCTGCACGTTCAGGAAAACACGTTTGTTAAGACTGAAATCAAAAATATTAAATTTACTTGGTTTTAGTAACATATTAGGTAATGGTTACAGAAAACAACAAGTCCGAATAAGCGGAGATCACACTTTGGTAGCACTTGCAACTGTAAGGGACGACGGATGCCGGGCTCATTCAAAGGCCCATCACCGTCCGCGATATCATGGTACGGAGAATAATTTGGGAATTGCAAATGGACATCCAAAGGCCCTCCGGACAACGCCGCAACTTCGCTTGTAACACGTAGAGACAATCGCTACTTACGCTAGGTAGGATTGCCACCATGGAACCAGTCTATCACTTTCCAGGTAGTTAGGACATATCACATATAAAGTATATATGTATGTATGTATCCATTTATGTGCGTGCCCCGCCGACAACTTCTTAGATAAAACCGCTTTGTTTATTTAGCCTATTGCAGTGCGCAATTAATATGAAACCCCCTTTTCGACATTCCCGTCGCCGTACCCCGCGTCAGAACCGGCTCATACGACCCTCGTTTGCTCATCCAGTATATATGTACCTGAACGAGCAAGACGACAT
>JASANE010008193.1:0-21062 GCA_030248225.1 Trileptium ribeirensis | reverse complement strand
TCATATAGAGCTTATAAATTTAGTGTATATTATTTGTCATCGAAATGTACATCTTTGTAGATTTAGTCAGACAACTCACGTGTTATTGTGTCACATCAAATAAACATTGACTACGAGTCATTTATATGTCTTATCTTATCGAGCTTATGAATTTAGTATATTATTTATCATCGAAATGTACATATTTGTAGATTTAGTCAGGTGACCCACGTGTAAAACATTGAGTCAGATCAAATAAACATTGGGTACGAGTCAGGCAAATGTCTTATCTTATCGAGCTTATGAATTTGGTATATTATTTGTCATCGAAATGTACATCTTTGTAGATTTAGTCAGACAACACTCGTGTTAAATATTGTGTCACATCAAATAATCATTGAGTACGGGTCATTAGGTATGCATCTTATCGAGCTTATGAATTTAGTATATTATTTATCATCGAAATGTACATATTTGTAGATTTAGTCAGGTGACCCACGTGTAAAACATTGAGTCAGATCAAATAAACATTGGGTACGAGTCAGGCAAATGTCTTATCTTATCGAGCTTATGAATTTGGTATATTATTTGTCATCGAAATGTACATCTTTGTAGATTTAGTCAGGTGACCCACGTGTAAAACATTGAGTCAGATCAAATAAACATTGGGTACGAGTCAGGCAAATGTCTTATCATAGATAGCTAGTAAATGTAGTTGATATAATTTGTGAGAGAAGTGTACATCTTTGTAGATGTAGTCAGACAACACTCGTGTTAAATATTGTGTCACATCAAATAATCATTGAGTACGGGTCATTCATATGTCATCTTATCGAGCTTATGAATTTAGTATATTATTTATCATCGAAATGTACATATTTGTAGATTTAGTCAGGTGACCCACGTGTAAAACATTGAGTCAGATCAAATAAACATTGGGTACGAGTCAGGCAAATGTCTTATCTTATCGAGCTTATGAATTTGGTATATTATTTGTCATCGAAATGTACATCTTTGTAGATTTAGTCAGACAACCCACGTGCTAAATATTGAGTCACATCAAATAAACATTGAGTTTGAGTCAGTCGGATGTCTTATCATATAGAGATTATAAATTTAGTGTATATTATTTGTCATCGAAATGTACATCTTTGTAGATTTAGTCAGACAACTCACGTGTTATTGTGTCACATCAAATAAACATTGACTACGAGTCATTTATATGTCTTATCTTATCGAGCTTATGAATTTAGTATATTATTTATCATCGAAATGTACATATTTGTAGATTTAGTCAGGTGACCCACGTGTAAAACATTGAGTCAGATCAAATAAACATTGGGTACGAGTCAGGCAAATGTCTTATCCTATCGAGCTTATGAATTTGGTATATTATTTGTCATCGAAATGTACATCTTTGTAGATTTAGTCAGACAACACTCGTGTTAAATATTGTGTCACATCAAATAATCATTGAGTACGGGTCATTCATATGTCATCTTATCGAGCTTATGAATTTAGTATATTATTTATCATCGAAATGTACATATTTGTAGATTTAGTCAGGTGACCCACGTGTAAAACATTGAGTCAGATCAAATAAACATTGGGTACGAGTCAGGCAAATGTCTTATCTTATCGAGCTTATGAATTTGGTATATTATTTGTCATCGAAATGTACATATTTGTAGATTTTAGTCAGACGACCCACGTGTTAAACATTGAGCCAAATCAAATAAACATTGAGTCCAAGTCAGCCAGATGTCTTATCATATAGAGCTTATAAATTTAGTTGCCGAATGTCTCTTTTAGTTTGTCGATGTATGCATCGAATGTCATATTTGTAGATTTGTCGGTGCCCCGTGTAAAACATTGAGTCAGATCAATAAACATTGGGTACGAGTCAGGCAAATGTCTTATCCTATCGCCTTATAAATTTGTATATTATTTGTCGTCAAAATGTACATATTTGTAGATTTAGTCAGACAACTCACGTGTTAAATATTGTGTCACATCAAATAAACATTGACTACGCTCCCCCACCCACGAAAACAGAGTCAGATCAAATAAACATTGGGTACGAGTCAGGCAAATGTCTTATCTATGAGCTTAAATTTGGTATATTATTTGTCATCAAATGTACATCTTTGTAGATTTAGTCAGGTGTGACCACGTGTAAAACATTGAGTCAGATCAAATAAACATTGGTACGAGTCAGGCAAATGTCTTATCCTATCGACCTATGAATTTGGTATATTATTTGTCATCGAAATGTACATCTTTGTAGATTTAGTCGACACCTCGTGTTAATATTGTGTCCTCATATCTTGAGTACGGGTCTTCTATGTCTCTTATCGAGCTTATTATCAGTATATTATTTATCTCGAATGTACATATTTGTAGATTTCTCGTGACCCCTGTGTAAAACTTGAGTCATCAAATAAACATTGGGTACGAGTCATTTATATGTCTTATCTTATCGAGCTTATGAATTTAGTATATTATTTGTCATCGAAATGTATATATTTGTAGATTTAGTCAGACAACCCACGTATTAAATATTAAGTCACATCAAATAAACATTGAGTCCGAGTCAGTCAGATGTCTTATCATATAGAGCTTATAAATTTAGTGTATATTATTTGTCATCGAAATGTACATCTTTGTAGATTTAGTCAGACAACTCACGTGTTATTGTGTCACATCAAATAAACATTGACTACGAGTCATTTATATGTCTTATCTTATCGAGCTTATGAATTTAGTATATTATTTATCATCGAAATGTACATATTAGTAGATTTAGTCAGGTGACCCACGCGTAAAACATTGAGTCAGATCAAATAAACATTGGGTACGAGTCAGGCAAATGTCTTATTTTATCGAGCTTATGAATTTGGTATATTATTTGTCATCGAAATGTACATATTTGTAGATTTAGTCAGACAACCCACGTGTTAAATATTGAGTTACATCAAATAAACATTGAGTTTGAGTCAGTCAGATGTCTTATCATATAGAGCTTATAAATTTAGTGTATATTATTTGTCATCGAAATGTACATCTTTGTAGATTTAGTCAGACAACTCACGTGTTAAATATTGTGTCACATCAAATAAACATTGACTACGAGTCATTTATATGTCTTATCTTATCGAGCTGATGAATTTAGTATATTATTTATCATCGAAATGTACATATTTGTAGATTTAGTCAGGTGACCCACGTGTAAAACATTGAGTCAGATCAAATAAACATTGGGTACGAGTAAAGCAAATGTCTTATCTTATCGAGCTTATGAATTTGGTATATTATTTGTCATCGAAATGTACATCTTTGTAGATTTAGTCAGACAACCCACGTGTTAAATATTAAGTCACATCAAATAAACATTGAGTTTGAGTCAGTCAGATGTCTTATCATATAGAGCTAATAAATTTAGTGTATATTATTTGTCATCGAAATGTACATCTTTGTAGATTTAGCCAGACAACACACGTGTTAAATATTGTGTCGCATCAAATAAACATTGACTACGAGTCATTTATATGTCTTATCTTATCTAGCTTATGAATTTAGTATATTATTTATCATCGAAATGTACATATTTGTAGATTTGGTCAGGTGACCCACGTGTAAAACATTGAGTCAGATCAAATAAATATTGGGTACGAGTCAGGCAAATGTCTTATCTTATCGAGCTTATGAATTTGGTATATTATTTGTCATCGAAAGGTACATCTTTGTAGATTTAGTCAGACAACCCACGTGTTAAATATTGAGTCACATCAAATAAACATTGAGTTTGAGTCAGTCAGATGTCTTATCATATAGAGCTAATAAATTTAGTGTATATTATTTGTCATCGAAATGTACATCTTTGTAGATTTAGTCAGACAACACACGTGTTAAATATTAAGTCACATCAAATAAACATTGAGTCCGAGTCAGTCAGATGTCTTACCATATAGAGCTTATAAATTTAGTGTATATTATTTGTCATCGAAATGTACATCTTTGTAGATTTAGTCAGACAACTCACGTGTTATTGTGTCACATCAAATAAACATTGACTACGAGTCATTTATATGTCTTATCTTATCGAGCTTATGAATTTAGTATATTATTTATCATCGAAATGTACATATTTGTAGATTTAGTCAGGTGACCCACGTGTAAAACATTGAGTCAGATCAAATAAACATTGGGTACGAGTCAGGCCGTGTTAAATATTGAGTTACATCAAATAAACATTGAGTTTGAGTCAGTCAGATGTCTTATCATATAGAGCTTATAAATTTAGTGTATATTATTTGTCATCGAAATGTACATCTTTGTAGATTTAGTCAGACAACTCACGTGTTAAATATTGTGTCTCATCAAATAAACATTGACTACGAGTCATTTATATGTCTTATCTTATCGAGCTGATGAATTTAGTATATTATTTATCATCGAAATGTACATATTTGTAGATTTAGTCAGGTGACCCACGTGTAAAACATTGAGTCAGATCAAATAAACATTGGGTACGAGTCAGGCAAATGTCTTATCTTATCGAGCTTATGAATTTGGTATATTATTTGTCATCGAAATGTACATCTTTGTAGATTTAGTCAGACAACCCACGTGTTAAATATTGAGTCACATCAAATAAACATTGAGTTTGAGTCAGTCAGATGTCTTATCATATAGAGCTAATAAATTTAGTGTATATTATTTGTCATCGAAATGTACATCTTTGTAGATTTAGTCAGACAACACACGTGTTAAATATTGTGTCGCATCAAATAAACATTGACTACGAGTCATTTATATGTCTTATCTTATCGAGCTTATGAATTTAGTATATTATTTATCATCGAAATGTACATATTTGTAGATTTAGTCAGGTGACCCACGTGTAAAACATTGAGTCAGATCAAATAAATATTGGGTACGAGTCAGGCAAATGTCTTATCTTATCGAGCTTATGAATTTGGTATATTATTTGTCATCGAAATGTACATCCTTGTAGATTTAGTCAGACAACCCACGTGTTAAATATTGAGTCACATCAAATAAACATTGAGTTTGAGTCAGTCAGATGTCTTATCATATAGAGCTAATAAATTTAGTGTATATTATTTGTCATCGAAATGTACATCTTTGTAGATTTAGTCAGACAACACACGTGTTAAATATTGTGTCACATCAAATAAACATTGACTACGAGTCATTTATATGTCTTATCTTATCTAGCTTATGAATTTAGTATATTATTTGTCATCGAAATGTATATATTTGTAGATTTAGTCAGACAACCCACGTATTAAATATTAAGTCACATCAAATAAACATTGAGTCCGAGTCAGTCAGATGTCTTATCATATAGAGCTTATAAATTTAGTGTATATTATTTGTCATCGAAATGTACATCTTTGTAGATTTAGTCAGACAACTCACGTGTTAAATATTGTGTCACATCAAATAAACATTGACTACGAGTCATTTATATGTCTTATCTTATCGAGCTTATGAATTTAGTATATTATTTGTCATCGAAATGTATATATTTGTAGATTTAGTCAGACAACCCACGTATTAAATATTAAGTCACATCAAATAAACATTGAGTCCGAGTCAGTCAGATGTCTTATCATATAGAGCTTATAAATTTAGTGTATATTATTTGTCATCGAAATGTACATCTTTGTAGATTTAGTCAGACAACTCACGTGTTAAATATTGTGTCACATCAAATAAACATTGACTACGAGTCATTTATATGTCTTATCTTATCGAGCTGATGAATTTAGTATATTATTTATCATCGAAATGTACATATTTGTAGATTTAGTCAGGTGACCCACGTGTAAAACATTGAGTCAGATCAAATAAACATTGGGTACGAGTCAGGCAAATGTCTTATCTTATCGAGCTTATGAATTTGGTATATTATTTGTCATCGAAATGTACATCTTTGTAGATTTAGTCAGACAACCCACGTGTTAAATATTGAGTTACATCAAATAAACATTGAGTTTGAGTCAGTCAGATGTCTTATCATATAGAGCTAATAAATTTAGTGTATATTATTTGTCATCGAAATGTACATCTTTGTAGATTTAGTCAGACAACACACGTGTTAAATATTGTGTCGCATCAAATAAACATTGACTACGAGTCATTTATATGTCTTATCTTATCGAGCTTATGAATTTAGTATATTATTTATCATCGAAATGTACATATTTGTAGATTTAGTCAGGTGACCCACGTGTAAAACATTGAGTCAGATCAAATAAATATTGGGTACGAGTCGGGCAAATGTCTTATCTTATCGAGCTTATGAATTTGGTATATTATTTGTCATCGAAATGTACATCTTTGTAGATTTAGTGTTGTGTTTTTTGGTGGTTTTGTTTTTGGTTTGTTGTTTTTTTTGTGTTTTTGTGTTTGTGGTGGTGTTGGTGTTTGGGTGGTGGTGTCTTTCTTTGGCTTTGTTTGGTTTTTTGTTGCTCTTTGTGTTGGGTGCGTGTTGGGTTTGGTTTTTTTCAGACAACCCACGTGTTAAATATTGAGTTACATCAAATAAACATTGAGTTTGAGTCAGTCAGATGTCTTATCATATAGAGCTAATAAATTTAGTGTATATTATTTGTCATCGAAATGTACATCTTTGAAGATTTAGTCAGACAACACACGTGTTAAATATTGTGTCGCATCAAATAAACATTGACTACGAGTCATTTATATGTCTTATCTTATCGAGCTTATGAATTTAGTATATTATTTATCATCGAAATGTACATATTTGTAGATTTAGTCAGGTGACCCACGTGTAAAACATTGAGTCAGATCAAATAAACATTGGGTACCAGTCAGGCAAATGTCTTATCTTATCGAGCTTATGAATTTGGTATATTATTTGTCATCGAAATGTACATCTTTGTAGATTTAGTCAGACAACACACGTGTTAAATATTGTGTCACATCAAATAAACATTGAGTACGGGTCATTCATATGTCATCTTATCGAGCTTATGAATTTTGTATATTATTTGTCATAGAAATATATATATTTGTAGATTTAGTCAGACGACCCACGTCTTAAATATTGAGTCACATCAAATAAACATTGAGTTTGGGTCAGTCAGATTTCTTATCATATAGAGTTTATAAATTTAGTGTATATTATTTGTCTTCGAAATGTACATATTTGTAGATTTAGTCAATTGACCCACGTGTTAAACATTGAGTCAAATCAAATAAACATTGTGTCCGAGCCAGTCAGATTTATCTTACACATTTCTGGCTATACCTATAGGAACCTTAGTAAACACTAACGAACACTCGCATTTGTAGAAATTGCTCGCATTGTATGCAAATTTTCTTACTGGCATAAATCACATCGCTGTGCGTAAT
This sequence comes from Trileptium ribeirensis, assembly GCA_030248225.1. Taxonomy (NCBI): domain Eukaryota; kingdom Metazoa; phylum Nematoda; class Enoplea; order Enoplida; family Thoracostomopsidae; genus Trileptium; species Trileptium ribeirensis. Next base: position 13,676 of record JASANE010008193.1, on the reverse strand, counting down.
CTATCTGTGTGTAGTGGCAACCGCTAGTCATTATTCATACAACTTGTGTTTAATAGATCTTGAAACAGACAGCCGTAACGCTCGCGAAGAAGATGGGTATTCTCATGAAGAACGGACCTAACCGATTGCACTGCTGCTATAAATCGCTCAGCGACAATTATGTAAACATTTTATTATTATCCACGCACGGCCAACTTTATGGGTGTGAAAGGCCACCACCAAAAATTTGTGATTGGAACCACTACGACGTTTTTGGTGCTTATCTTTTTACATCGAATTATATCCCAGTATTGGCCTTTGGATTCCTGTATATATGGTCTACCACAACACTCCCATGCGTATCGATTTACACAAGTTGCCTTAAATCCAATCTGAGACCATATGACTGGGACAGTACCCTATGCACTATATGAAGAAGTTCAGTTGTCATAAACTTCTAATCTATATGAAATTTTTACATTGTGTTGTAGAAATAAAACAGTCTAGCGGAATCGATGCATGATAAGTATAAATATATTATGATGATATTATGCATGGTCGTGTCGAGCTCTTCAAAGGTGGAGGCGGCCAGCAAAAAAGTATCTATTTCCCTGTGTCCATTCGTCAGCGCGGATATTGGTTTTGGAAATTGTCTTAGCCTATATGGTTTTGAAACATATAAATAATAGATTTGTAAAAATATCTAAATCACGCAGGCAGAAACAACAAAATGCGCATCAGCAATCACCAGTCATAGTAAGTCTACATAGAATATATGTATTGTCTATTATATTTGACTGTAAATCTAAAAATTTTGGTATTTAAAATAAAGATGCAATTGATTTTTGGTCGAAATTGAATTCGTTGATGAAACGATACGAATACGACAGGCAGTTACGACGGTTATTTTTGCAGTTACATTTTAATACCTGTAAATAGCACACGTATTCCTTAACATACTGTCTTAGCTTGGATTGAACATAGTACTGCAGCATTTACGTTACAAAGGACCCCCATGTGAAAGATTTGTCTACCCTGAGTGTCTCTTCCACCATCAATTATATGATGTCTTGGACACCATGGTGTTTCTGACAATTCAGACCTTAGTGTCGTTAAGAAACCTTTGTTTATCCTCGTTGATGTTGTCAACAAAGCGTTTCCACAGAAGCACATGAGGGACCCCACCCATATTGTGGGTGGGTCTGTACTGGATTCAGTTGTTCAACTACATCGACAGTTATATCGCTGACCCACTGCACTCTTTTGTGAACTTCTATCGCGATAATATCTAGTCGATAGCCGCCCTGATGTTAGTCTTCGAAGCACTCTAACACTGTTCGACAGATTTTGTTTCCGTTTTAGCGGTCAAATCGCTTAGTAGGTGTAGCGTTGGGTTCCTCGCCAACTACAGGGGGCGCAGAGCGGTAAATCTGATGGACGCTTAGTGGCTGGAAATGAGCACCACTTTAGTTTATGCTTAAATTTAGCAACGATCATGTCGTGATCTTAGGGCCGCGAGTTTCTTCCGAATGTGTGACAATGCATGAACGATGACTGCAGCTGCATACTGATCAGGACACGGTCCAACTGAAAGACGCCGCCGCTGGAAGATTGAAATATTTGTCGGTGGCACTGCTTGTGCTTGGATGTGATATTCACAAGGCTAAGATTAATGAACAGCGCCGCGGAGATTAAACGAGTACCATTGTCTTTCCGTCGCCCAAGGCTAATTTTTCCCACGACGCGTTCTTCTCCTGCCGGTCGGATTCCAATCCGGGCGTTGAAATCGTCACAGACGATGGGGATATTGTCTTTTCTACGTGGCCGAGTGCACTGTGGTATTAGGTGCTCGTAAACATTGTCTTTTTCTTCGTTGCCAGCGTTGTCGGTAGATGTATACGTTACTAAAACCGTGATTCTAGATGGCTGCACACGGAATGAGGCCGTCGCTAATCTCTAGCTTATGGGATGCCACGCAGTCAGTTGATGAAATATTTCTGCCATTACAACGATTCCTACCACAACGTTAGCGGAGACCTTTGGTCCTGAGAAGAGAAGTTTGTACTTTACTGTTTGTTATGCAATGGTAATAATACCTGTGTCATGCAGATGTGTTTCGCATAGTGCTGTAATGTCGATGTTCCATTTCACTAACGAGTGACATAACAGTTTACCGAACTTATTGTGCAACAGTGTTCGAACTTTCCAAGATTTAATTATAAATACAGGTTGCTTGACAAGCGTCAATAGTCTCGGCGACACCCTTTGCACATTTCACGCCGTTGGTAGCAGAAGATTGCTTTGAGGGCTATTTGTCTGTCATAGAGGTTTCCGGAGAATTTTACGACGATTTCCAAGCCATCAATCTTCAGAGAAAACCAGCAGTAGTTGACTTTTTATTATGGATTGTTACCCACTATCCCAAGTTGCTAGATTTGAAGCACCAGCATTTGGCATTCCTGCTTGCTACAGGGCGAATGCTGGCATTTATACATGGAGAGGCGTGGGACTAGATAGAGATGTGAGCTATGTTAACGTAGCCAATGACTCCGACTTCAGCTTTAGTCTGCATTCTTGTCCCATGCAGAAAGGACAGCCGCCACGCACAGATCTTGAGACGTGTACTCTGTACAGGGCGCTTTGTAGGACTCAACAAACGATCAATTCTGGTGTATATATATAATATATATTTGTATAGCGTATTTTAGGCGAATTTATCAAAGAACCGGCAAAAATCGATTTCATAATGGAAATTGGAAAATTGGCGCTAAATTAGATTCTTATTTTTCCGCTTGTCCCACTGCTAAATATATATGGGGAACAGCGTTTGTCTTGATTAAATTTATACAGTTATACTGTCCACTTTGCTGGGAATCCTATAAGAGTTTATTTCGGTAGAAATCGATTACAACTATTCATTACTTGATATTTATTATAGGGGTATTCACATTCTCCGTAGTGCAGTGAAGCGGTGATATTGCAATCGTACACGATGAATTACTATATTTTATTTGCTTTTTGCCAAATTACAACTCCTCAATAAATGCGGTGTTCACGTTATAATGTCCCCGCTGTTTGGAACTTTTGACCCCCTGTAGTCGCGACCCTACCGTATAGACAGTCAGGGTGACACCCATACTGTATATCAAATGCCGAGGGTGTACGACACACCCTTAGCTACTACATTTTTTCTAGACAGTGTCGTACACACCGTTAGCTACCGATTTGGCGCGAATTAACTATAACGGACACGGTCTATAGCTAATGCGGTTTATTAGTCAACTGTCCTGTGGAGTTTTTCCTAAATTCGCCATATTTGTATCTAGCCCATATGAACATTGCTCAAATAATTCCGAACACTGTCAATAAAACTGCCAGAAGACACGGTGTGCCTGACACTGTCGGTAAGCGGTAACACGCGTTACTAGCTACCGTTGAAAAAATTTATTAAAAACATGGGGGTGTCTAAGACACCCTGTTGTCAACAGTGTGTCTGACACTGTGTGGGGTACATAAGTTCCAAACGTTGGGGACATTATAACGTGAACGCCGCAAAAGTTGTTTTAAAAACATGTTGTTTTTATCATGGCCACATTCTGAACTACCGTTGAATGCACTAAATTTGCAGAAATACACAACTATTGTAATAGACCAAAAGCTATATTGGGATAACAGCAGACGTATAGGTCGGATTTACTACTTTAGGCATTGTCCAAGTTGAAGGCTACGGCATGAAACTTATTTTTATTCGCTTCTGAATTATGTCCTGTGACAGTTAATATAAAGAATAACTGTTTTTACTATATGGCTAGGCTTTATTTTCTCTGATTCAGTTTTGTTTTTGGTTTTTCAAATAACATGAAAATCTAATTATCGCCGTAACTGGTGTTTCGCTCACCGAAGAGTCTCTGTGACTATGAGCATGAATATGGAAATCTTCAAGTTAGACCACTACGGGTATTGTAGATGATACACACCATAGCACTTATGACATGAGACAGAACAAGTCTCGGAAATCGTTAAAATCATTTAGTTGCGCAAATATTGGTTTGTGATTATGGCACGTAATGTCTTGACAAAAAATATCTAAGAACATCGTAAATGCTGCGATTATGCGCAGTTTCAGCTACACGTACAGGCGTAATCCCTAGGTTGCCTCGAGTGTTTAGCTTATTGATGTCGAACTAAATGTTCGAAACCAGATTTTATGACGTTTCTAGATATATATTTTATGCACATTTATACTATGCTTAAAACCGATCCTCCGCTTTTCACGCACTAGTGCATTGATAATATTGTTTAATATCCCGATTCACGTTTCAGTTCGTGGCTGCCCGTTACTGATCTGTTTATTCAATACTTTCACAATTAATCATTTTGATCTAAGTCATGCAAATTAAACACATCCCGATTCTATTGCCCGATATCCGATTCTATAACTACTTACCTATATTTGCACCAATATCAATAAATCCGACGGGCGATGCCACCGCCTTTTGTGCATTCATCAGCGCAATGATGGTCTTATAAATATGTGGCTCCCAAGGTTGTCCTTCGCGGATCGACTTTGAGATGAAAACGTCCTTATCGCTCGGAAAAAGACAAATAGTATGCTGCGGAGGTCCACGTGCTGTTGTTCGTATGCAACCGGTGGTTTGAGGCGTTGTAGCTAAAATGAGTTGAGCAAAATTTAGACTTCGCAGATTTGCTAAAACTCTTCGCTCTAACCTGTTCTTTTTCTAACCATATAACGTGACGCCCTCCAGAATTACCTGGACCGTTCGTAAGACCATTGACGAACCAAAGATAGAGCGACTAAATTTAGCAACGAAGTTCCAATGCATTAGACAACTATATGAATAAATATATACATAACTAAACACATGACAAACTAATATATTGGTACAATTATTGTGTACACTTTATTTACAGATTTGTCAATCTGCATACGGAAAGTTCTGTATATTCGGAATAGTTTTGCTTTTACTTTAGTTTACTAATGAACTCGACTAGAGGTTTCAAAACATTTTGTTAGACAGAATTTGTAGTCAATGAGAAATGGTCACCAGAAATCAGTGAAGGACCTTTGTAAAATTTGCGACAATTTTTTTTTATATCATAGAAATGGTGGAATGACGTAAATAATTTTAACTTAAAGCGTTTTTCTCAATTTTTATTTTATTAATTCAGGTTAGGTACAAAATTCGTTCAAATCCGGTAACGGAATATATTTTTCTTACACGTAGGTAATAACCAAAATTAGTTTCCAATAAAGCAAAGAAATATTTTATACTTAAAAGGAATTTTAATTCAAGTCAAGATAAATCAATTTCTATTTTGCACAATCTTGAACTGACTTTTGCTGCAGCGGCTCAATGTACCTGCATCCTTTGGCTCCGACCGTCGCACACTTGTCACTACACTTTATTTAGAAGCTTTTGCCTAATTTTTAAGAAGCCTCGCATCGAAAAGCGGGGTGAGTAACAACTCACGTGCAAAAGCACGCAGCACAACAAACTCCATTATTACACTTCGCAATTTAAGCTTAGATTAATGTATGGCTTTATGCTGTGTTGCAAGTTTTGTGCGTGTTGCGCAATTAGTCAAGTTTGGCTCAACAGGGTTTTGTCTCATTACTGATACAAAAACTCCAAAACGCATTAACTACAGTTATCAAAGATGTTTATCTGTTTGTAATGAAAAAGAGTTATCTCCAATCTGACTATAGTTTTAATGGAATGACCAAACTCTGGAGTTTTGGGGGATGTCCGACTGTCGTAACAAATAGCAATGAACTCTGATACATTATTCCGCACTGGTTCAGTCAGATAAATGCCTCAAAATACACAAATGCAACTCTCAGTCTGGCCTCTAGGCGATAGTACTACCAACGTATGAACGGCTGTACATGAACAAATCCTCTGAACTTATCTTCAAAAAATTAATCACTGTATACGTATATACTGCGGTCCGCAATTCAAACACTTTAAATTGAATTGATGAGCAAGGTATGTACGTACAAAATCCACAACACTATATCCACCAAACTGACCAATCGGTCAAATCTCCAATCATAAAAGAGAAAATATTGTGAACATATCGCGAAGGCAAGCACATGCTTTTTAACTCTCATCATCTCACAGTGTTTCTATCTTTAATGCTTCGCACAAAAATCATTTGTATCGCCTTAAGATCCACGAGCTGCAAGACTGTCCACAGTAATCACCTAACTATAGGACGCTGAGATCCTGTTTGCGTGAGTAACTGATAAGCACAGATGCCTCTGTGACGTAATATTGTAGCCCACGTGAGTCCTTAAGATTGTACTAGAAGTTGTTAGGGTATATGTAGTTGGCCAAAGTGAAACTACCACGTAAATGCTTTGTTTAGGGTTTTATGTGATCCTCCCGTTAAGGTTGTGATTTCACTATAATATTTATTACACCAACTACAAATGTACATGTACATATGTATCAATAAACATTCAAGAACACTTACATTCAATGTGGAACACACAGGCAATATAGCAAAATACACCGGTTGTACGATCACGTAAGTTACGAGTCTTGATTCACCGATTGTACGAGCAAACTGAGGCCCTAATCTCACGTTGCAACCCTTTAAATAATCTATTAACACCCTAATTCTAGGAACCGGATTAAAACCTAGTTCTAAAATCTCTCTAACCCGTTAGATTTTAATATAACGGTTGCCAACCGGGTTATGAATTCTTGGAACTGTGAAATTCGCACTCTAACGTAAGTTTTAATTTTCGCGTTAGAGAGACCCTTTTTATGAAATTCTTGGAATCCCTAACTCATAACAATTTTTGCGAAAATCCAGCACAAATACATATACAGCTGCGCTAATGTAGCCCTAATACTTAAGGCACCCAAAGGCTACACTCAAATTCAATATGTAACCACACTGTAGCCCTAAACACACAAATTTTAAAATTTTTGTATTATTTTACACTCTCCTAAAGTTATAATTTTTAAGAATTAATAAAATTCTTATTAACAGAAACGACCGAGGGGATGAGGTCCATAACTCCTTAACGGGTGGGCTAAATGATGCCAAATTTGGTATGTATAATTCACAACGTGCCCTGTGGCATTTGCCATAAAATCCGCATATTCCCACATTATCCTCCCTGTCCAATTTAATACGATTTTTCAAGTTCTTAAAAGTTTTATTTTACTGTAGTAGGAAAATTTGATCTCAAAACTATTGCAATTTCAAGCAATTACGCATATTACACACAACTTACACATAATAAACAAAACAACCGATTACACACATTTTCATCACATATACAAAATTACACGTATTTTAGACGACTCGCACGTAATAAACACAACAAACAACTTCACACATGTAAAACCATAGATGAAACACACGAAATCTACGTATGCAATAAACAAAATACGCGTCACATACATATTACACGCATGATAAACACATGACGCAAGAGCTATATTTTCCCATCGGAATGATTCCCACGGTAGTTCATCACGTATAGGGGTTATTCGGTCCGTCGTGTTTGGGGTTCACGACTTAATACGCCCAACAGCCTCACATGAGACAACTTGCCCCGAGGCCATAAATCGTTACAATATAAATGAGCCAACGTCCCAGCGCTTTGAGCCTCTGGTAAACAGAATTAACCTGGTAACACCACTACAACGCCCAAACCACAACATAAGACTATTAACTTACGGAAACCACAGGAGTCCCTTCTAGCGGACGTCCAACTAACAGTCGACAAACAAACTGAAGTACCACGAAATCTAGGACAACGCAGGCAATGACGATTAATTGGAGCAGCGAGATAATCGTCGAACTCTTAGACTGTCGACCTAAAGTGTGGCCGCGAGCAGGATATAAAGCGGCTTAAATATCTTATGATTCGATTAACTCAAATGCCACTACAAAGCGAATTTAGACCTCAAGTACATTAGACAGTTTATTTCTAAGTATACAATCAGGCTATAGCAGCATGTTTTGACTTATCCCACTCAGGCACGAAAAAACGGTACAAATTCAACGTAATTCCAAGACGGTGCTGATCAATAAGTAATCAATATGAGCCAAATAACTGTTTAATTTAAACCAATAACTACCTATCTGAAGCGTTAAGTTTTCAAATACCAATCGAAATCGACCATTAACTGACGACAATCTAATGTACCCGACAGGTTCGAAAGAGAATTATCATAAATATATTGGCTCTGCTCTGCGATTCAAAACAACACACAATAAAATTCGACCATATGCCCCGGAAAAACAACATATTGCAACAATGGAACACCATGGCCATAAAGAGAAACTCAGACCAGAAAGATGTGGTTGGCTTGTACATCCCTATAAATATATTCACAAGAATCAACAAATACAGCTACAATGTGCTCTGGTACAACGTCGCAGAAGCGATCTCGTGAGCAATAAACCCTGGAGAACCAAATACATATTTACCCATATTATATATACATATATAGTACCCACAGTACGGACACGCACCCGTATATATCATAGTATACACCTAATATACATATATGTATAAACACCAAAATAAAGGGGACAAGTTTACCACTGTTTATACCGTGCCTGTGGCGAATATACATAACGTTCGTTCATATCCGTTATATACGCATTGTGCATTTCAGAAACATAAGATACCAAAATAATACATCGCAGAATTGAGCATAGTCGACCACTATAAAGGTTGATGCAAGGTATCCAAACGTTCAAACATTTGCAGCAAACATTCCAAAGTTACGACCAGCGCAGATATGCAAGTTCCGCAGGTAGGTTTGGATTCGGGAATTTTAAACCTGTCTTGTTTTAAACTATGCTTCAAGAGGAAGCATCCAAAAGTACAAAACCCGGTAACGAATAAAACCTAGCTCCGATTGCGTGATGGTGGGTCTCTAAATTTACTCAGAAATAGGTATATAAATGATGTAAATTTGAGCCTAAGTTTAGACACGACAGTGCCTTAGGGCCCAATAACATTCGCGCCCCAAAGCTATATACTAATAGTAATATGTTGTTCTATTACGAGATTTATAGAGAATATTGGTGGAAATGGATTGAGCATATGGTAACCTTGAAAATTTGGAGTAATACAAGTTTTCTTGGGCAGGAGCTAGCCCTAGTTAATTATAGATATCCGATGACAAAGGTGTACATCGCCGCTGTGTCAAATCCTAGCAATTTTGACGAAAGATGGACACAGTTTACGCAACTTCCAGTTAGAAATATCTTGTTACAGTGCGAGTGACAAATAAATTCGAGTGCTAGTGCTGACAACAAGCACTAGAGGCAGGCACCTGTGTATATAGCGGTTTATGACCCGAGTTAGGTGTTGATAACCGAGCCAAATAAATGGCAGAGGTTACAATGAAACGATGTTCACAAGCGTCAAATGTGCTAGAAAACAGTGTTATCGTTAGTAGTAACGCAGGTCGAAAGTTCAACTTGCGCTGCATTTTTGGCAAAAAGCATCGCCGCACGTCTTTGCTATCACATAGCAGCGCTATATCTGGTTTCTATATTGTCACGGTGCATACATAATTTTGCCTGATCGGCACGCGTTGCCAGTGTATGAAATATTAGGTCACCGACGACCTGACCGTTCGGCATGACGTAAGTCGTGTAGTTATAAAATGAGCGCACTTATATATGTAACAGGCCCGTTCCGGCCCGTTACGTGTCTTTTACGTGATTTCGGCCCTGAAATTGATCAAATGTACCTCAAATCGCACCAGACAGAGTTTATAAAGTTCTCATGTGTCGCACGGTGCCATGGTTATCGACAAATGTGTTGTTTATTGTTATGCGTTCTGCCTTTGCCATATTTATACCGTTTGCGTAACCTTTGCCATTGTACGATCTATCGTGTACTTGTAAACCGTTGCCATTGCATGATCTGTTGTATCTCGGGACAGGCTCAGGTGAGCCCAGAGAAGCTTCACTTTGGTTAGTTGTACGAACTCAGAAAGATGAGAAAGATAGGAGAATGTTTAACTGGCCAGGACAGAAAACCCGAGCGGAACTCGACTACTTCTCCCTATTTTCCACATCGAGATTTCAAAATTATGACCGTGCGGGAATGGGAGGCCTTTGACAATCTAAGGGATCGGAAAGTGATCAAAATCAGGACTATCAATCTTACCTGGTTTAAGCGAACTATAGCTCAATGGTCGCAAAAGTAAGCTGAAACAAATGGGTTACGGTAGTTTCCGATTATTCGGAAATAACGGATCTCGGGCCTGTTTATGGGCCCGTAACCGTCCAACGGTTCAGATTAACCGAAAATGTCCCGAGTACGTTTCGGTAGAGAATTCTTAAAGCTTTTGAACGAGCCCAAAACTTCACAAATTGCTGGAGGATTTCCTGAGATATTCTAGGGACAAACGGGTAAACATTTAATTAACGGCCAATACTTACGCTAGGTTTGGCTGGATGGTTCCGAGTGGACATAACCTAGGCTTACATGGAAATATAGTTATGCATATATATATGTGTACTGCTTGATCATCGTGACTCGGTGTGTCTATTTTTCCGTCCCACCGTATCAAAACCTTTCTTTTATAACGTCCCTTTGACGCCCAAAATTGCTTGATCACCCTGTTAACAACTGGTCTTTCTGATAACCATCAAACCAGCGATCGCAAGTACGCGTGTTTCCAGGTAGCCTATCCATTTAGACAACTAACGAGGCCAGACGGGTCTCGACCTGACCAGTCATCCCGCTGTTATATAGCTTACTTCTCTGTTTTATAATGCACCACGAAAATTCAACACAAAATTCCGTCAGTTTGTACCAACCCCGTATTTGACCCCAGACGCTAAATGTGCTCGTGCGACCCCTCATTCTACTCGCCTCCTCCTGGCGAGTACAACGATACCCGGCGTGTCTTCGCCCGACTTCTCGTTAGCCCGTTATAACCCGCCAAAGTTCCCCAATTTGGCATACCGACGGAAAATGGGTACAGTCCAACCGAAAATTGAAAATTTAACCCCAACTCAAAAGTAGGCAAAAGGCCCCTCATTGCATTCGCGACGTCGAGACATCTTCAAAGATGCCCGGCGGGTCTCCGTCAGTCGCCCCGTTAACCCGGGACGGCCGACAACGCGCCCCCCACCAGTACCGACACTCTCTTTATCAGTCGTGATTTTAGTGCCCCTCTACCCGCTGCCGATAGGGCAGGGAAAACACCCCTCGTTTGAATCGCCTTTCCATGACGAGTTCAACGATGCCCGGCGGGCGTCGCTCCGCCCAACCGTTCGAGCGGGAAAGCCCGCTGAAACCCTGTATGCTAATACATGTCGGAACCCAAAACCGGGTTCCGACCCGCCACTGCGTCAACCCCCCCCTCGTGTTTGGTATCTTTCGGCCCCGTTCTTCGTCCTGGGACCGAATTTCGCCCCAGCCCCTCGAAATTTCCTCGGGAACCCCCTGTCCCGACTCCCTTCCCGTGCCCTTTCTTTTCCGTTTTTACTTTTTCTTTTTCACTCTCTCTAACCGACTTCTTTGGTCGGTTGTCGTTGCTGCTGTCGCCGTGGTTGTATTGTGTGTGTGTGTGTGTGTGTGTCGTTGTTGTTGTGGTTGCTGTGTGGTTGTGCCGATGTTGTTGTTGTTGTTGTGGATCTGCGTGTTTCTAGTGTGAACTTGAGCGACCTTTCTGTCGCTCAGGTCGCCTGGGTGTCTCATGTGTAGTGTGTGTTTATGTGCTCATGAGTAGTGTATGTATATGTGTATGTATATATGGATATATGTGTATGTGTATATATATATATATATATATATATATATATATATATATGTATATATAGCATATAAGAATATGACAAAAAACAGGACGCGTAGGGACAAGACGCACAAAACGACGCTAAATTCATGAGTTTTACGGACGGACTGGACACTTAGGATTAGGAAAGACGGGGGGTAGGTTTAGGGCCCTCCCGCGGACTCTGGGAGCTCCTGAAGAGGACCCCCGATAGCCCGAGGGATGCATAGGAATATGACACACCCCCAAGCAAAAAGGAAGCTCATTCCTTCCTTCGGTTCCCCCCTCCGGGACGTCTAAAGACGTCCTGTCGGGATATTTGAATTTCAGCTAGGAATGCTAGGAATGCTAGGAATGTTTGGCTTTATCTTGTAAGCCAACATATAAACTTGCAATGTTTGCACGTTTATCCATGGAGTTAGCAGCGAAATTTAGCCTCAGATGGCCTCTAAGTAAGCTTTGTTAGGTGATGGATGAACCAGCTAACTCTCTAAATAGCTGAAATTTGACCCCAAATCGGCGAGTTAGCTGGGGAAATATGATGGATGGGGACTAGAAGACGAATCTGCCCCGAAATAAGGACAGATTTCCAGCTTAATTCAATTATGCTACATAGAAAACGGGTTTAAAATTTTAAATCTGACGGGTAAGTCAACCATTTCGTGGAACAGTTGGGGGAATATCACTCGATTTAGGATTAGGTAATAGGTTTAAGAGATCTGAGTAATGATCTTCAGATCTATTCTTGACATCACTTTTGAAAGTTACGTTGGAATTTAAGCTAAAAAGCACAGATGGTCGACCTCCGAGTATTCGGAGGGTTCAAATTTGATGTCGGCGATTTCGATTGAAGCCTACTCTCTCTAAAGGGGACCCCGGGTTTACGATAGCTGTCAAAATCAAAATCTTGGGAATTTTTCGATTGGGCGCCCGGGTTTGAACTCGAAGAAGTGGGCGTCAAAAGAGCTTCTCCGATTGGATAGCGACAAAATCGCTATCCTTCAATATAGGCGAAAATTTGGAGGCGACGACTACCGCGTCGTCTCTTGGAATCAGTTCGACTTCGGCAGCGCGGAGTTCGGTCGACTTTACTGACCGGCTCCGACGCTTAGATTTTACTGTTAATTTCGCAACATTTTCGACTTTCCCGTGCTTTCTTGTTTTTGCTTTTGGCTCGCGTGTGGAATGGAGTTCGAATCGTTGGAGGACCCGCGCAGACATCTTTAGTCTCGCGGAAGGGGACTAGCCACCGCTGTCCGGGATCAAAGGTTGTAAGTCAGGAAGAGAACTGAATAAATGGGGGTTTATTTTCCCCAGAGTGAAGTGTAACAGACCGTTGAAATTGGAACGAGTGTCGCACAATCTTACCTTCGATAGTTGGACCAAACGCCCGTCGGAGGACGTCTTGTTTTTCATGTCATCTGAGTACACTTTCACCTGTTCTTTGACCAACCTCCTCGAGTCGAGTTCAGTTTAGGCATCGCGATCGAATGCACGGGGGGTGTTAGGTTGTGAACACAAAAAGCCGAAGTAGTTCTGATTCCCCGTTGTCATAGGTTAGACGAATCAAAAATGGGCGCCCCTCGTCCGTGCTTTTACATGACTTGCCACTCTTGAGTTAGGGCTGTCGAATTTTCCTGAGTTGACCACGGTAAAATTTCACAACGAAACCTTAGGGATTTGCTTACTTGCTCGTTTCTGATTATGATTATGGTAATGGTTTATAAATTTACAGTTTAGTAGACCGTTCGATGCTCATGCCGCTGCTTGACGATAAGCGGGAGTGAAGGCACCAACCACCATCGGATCGCTAAGCACACTATGCGACTTTCAAGTAACTACTGATACCCCGTATGAATGTATCCTGGGTCGTCCAGCCTGCGAGTACATAACCGAACCAAC
>JASANE010008192.1:0-14431 GCA_030248225.1 Trileptium ribeirensis | reverse complement strand
AGGGGGCAAATAAATACTATTATAAATCCCATGTATTTGCTTGCAATAAAACTAAAAATACGTAAGTCCACGTACGTAGACCCAAACACATAGTCCTATGCACAGGCACACGCGCAGCAAGGCAAGTTACCACAGATGCGGGCATGAGAACGAAAAATATGTTCAATCCACGTATGTAGACCCAAACACATAGTCCTATGCACCGGCACACGCTGAGCAAGTGGAGTTACCCACAGATGCGAGCATGAGAAGTAAAAATATGCTTTCAATTTACGTACGTAGACCCAAACACATAGTCCTATGCATCAGCACACGCACAGCACGTCAAGTTACCACTGATGTGGGCATGGCACGAAGCAAAAATTCGTCCAATCCACGTACGTAGGCCTGAACTCATCGTCATAGTACTATGCACCAGCACACACACAGCAAGTCTGGTTACCACAGATGCGGGCATGGCATGAGAACTAAAAATACGTGAGTCCTCGTACACAGACCCAAACACATACTCCTATGGGCCAGCACACACGCAGCGAGTAAAGTTACCACAGATGTGGACATAGAAGTAAAAAATACGTACAATCCACGTACGTAGACCCAAACACATGGTCCTACGGACCAGCACACAAGGAGCAAGTCAAGTTACCACAGATGCGGGCATGAGAAGTAAAAATATGTTCAATGCACGTACGTAGACCCAAACACATAGTCCTATGCACCAGCACACGCGCAGCAAGTCAAGTTACCGCAGATGAGGGTATGAGAAGGAAAAATACGCCCAATCCACGGAGGTAGACCCAAACACATAATCCTATGGACACGCACACACGCAGCAAGTCAAACTAGCACAGATGCGGGCATGCAACGTAAAAATACGTTCAATCCACGTACACAGACCCAAACACATAGTCCTATGGGCCAGCACACACGCAGCAAGTCAAGTTACCACAGATGAGGGTATGAGAAGGAAAAATACGCCCAATCCACGGACGTAGACCCAAACACATAATCCTATGGACACGCACACACGCAGCAAGTCAAACTAGCACAGATGCGGGCATGCAACGTAAAATACGTTCAATCCACGTACACAGACCCAAACACATAGTCCTATGGGCCAGCACACACGCAGCAAGTCAAGTTACCACAGATGCGGGCATTAGAAGTAAAAATATGTTCAATCCACGTACATATACCCGAACACATAGTCCTCTGCACCAGCACACACAGCAAGTCAAGTTACCGCAGATATGGGCATGAGAAGTAAAAATACATCAGTCCACGTACACAGACCCAAACACATACTCTATGGGCCAGCACACAAGCAGCTAGTCAAGTTACCACAGATGCGGACATGAAAAGTAAAAACACGTACAATCAACGTAGGTAGCCCAAACACACAGTCCTATGGACCAGCACACACGCAGCAAGTCAAGTTACCACAGATGCGAGCATGAGAAGTAAAAATATGTTCAATCCACGTACACAGACCGAAACACATAGTCCTATGGGCCAGCACACGCGCAGCAAGTCAAGTTACCACAGATGCGGGCATGGCACGAGAAGTAAAAATACGTCCAATCCACGTACGTAGACCTGAACACATAGTCCTATGCACAAGCACACACAAAGCAAGTCAGGTTAGCACAGATGCGGGCATGGCATAACAAGTAAAAATACGTCAGTCCACGTACACAGACCCCAAAACATACTCCTATGGGCCAGCACACACACAGCAAGTCAAGTTACCACAGATGCGGACATGAGAAGTAAAAATACGTACAATCCACGTACGTAGACCCAAACACATAGTCCTATGCACCAGCACACGCGCAACAAGTCAAGTTACCACAGATGCGGGCATGGCACGAGAAATAAAAATACGTCCAACCTACGTACGTAGACCTGAACACATAATCCTTTGGACCAGCACACGCACAGCAAGTCAAGTTACCACAGATGAGTGTATGAGAAGGAAAAATACGTCCAATCCACGTACGGAGACCCAAACACATAATCCTATGGACACGCACACACGCAGCATGTCAAGTTACCACAGATGCGGGCATGAAACGTAAAAATACGTCCACTCCACGTACACAGACCCAAACACAAGTCCTATGGGCCACACTCACACAGCAAGTCAAGTTACCACAGATGCTGGCATTAGAAGTAAAAACATGTTCAATCCACGTACATAGACCCGAACACATAGTCCTCTGCTCCAGCACACTCAGCAAGTCAAGTTACCGCAGATGCGGGCATGAGAAGTAAAAATACATCAGTCCACGTACACAGACCCAAACACATACTCCTATGGGCCAGCACACACGCAGTAAGTCAAGTTACCACAGATGCGGGCATGAGAAGCAAAAATATGTTCAATCCACGTACACAGACCCAAACACATAGTCCTATGGGCCAGCACACGCAGCAAGTCAGGTTACCACAGATGCGGGCATGGCATGAGAAGTAAAAATACGTCAGTCCACGTACACAGACCCAAACACATACTCCTATGTGCCAGCACACAAGCAACATCAAATTACCACAGATGCGGACATGAGAAGTAAAAATACGTTCAATCCACGTACGTAGACCCAAATACATAGTCCTATGTACCAGCACACGCGCAACAAGTCAAGTTACCACAGATGCGGGCATGGCACGAGAAATAAAAATACGTCCAACCTACGTACGTAGACCTGAACACATAATCCTCTGGACCAGCACACGCACAGCAAGTCAACTTACTACAGATGAGTGTATGAGAAGGGAAAATACGTCCAATCCACGTACGTAGACCCAAACACATAATCCTATGCACCAGCACACGCGCAGCAAGTCAAGTTACCACAGATGCGGGTATGAGAAGTAAAAATATGTTCAATCCACGTACACAGACCCAAACACAGAGTCCTATGGCCCAGCACACACGCAACAAGTCAACTTACCACAGGCGCAGGTATGAGATGTTATGTAGCAGGTACAAATATCACTATGCCTTCAGATAAAACCGCAGTACTCTACTGATTACCTGATTCTTGCGCTATGATACCACTACCATTCGCCGCTAAACCTAAAAACATCGGAGTAGAGAAATTTTGGGTTTTTTAGAATCTCTACCGAAATTGCTCAAATGAAAAATATAGTGAGAATTTTGGTACGATTCGTCAATCTCCACAAGGCGGTCCAGAAAATATCCGTTTTGCTTCGGCTATATCTGCTAAACAAATCTCTCGCTCATGCTGCCGCCCCTAAGATTTAGATCATTTCGATATTTTGTTTTTTTGTAATTGTTCCAAATAGAGAACATTTTATAGTGGCATAATTCCCCTTCCTCTAAAACTTTTGATTGCTCGTTTGAGCAGACTCATTTTGCAACATTCCATGTCTCGACAAAAAGCCTAATCGAACGCCTAAATTAAAAAATTAAAATTCCAAGAGCTTATAAAAATTCATTTATATTTAAAATTTAATATTTTGCCCGAAAGCATTACCGCCCATGGCCAGTGCGTTGCAAAAGCCTCAGTAGGAATCTAAAAATTTGGTATATAATTTTTCTGATATAATAATGTGGGATTCACGTTATAATGTCCCCACCATTTGGAACGTATGTACCCCACACAGTGGCAGGCACACCCTAGGCAACAAAGTGTTTTAGACACCCCTGTGTTTTTAAATAAAGTTTCAACTAAATTTCAAACAAAGCTAGCTAATAGTTTGGTTTATTTCAGACGGTGTCAATGAACCGTTGTTGCTTTTTCGTTTTGCTGAGGGTTTCCGCCATCCCGTGGGGTAATTTTAGATAGGGCCTAGAGGATACCATAGAAAAACCGCATTGGCAAGCATAAAACATCGAAATACTATATTGCCAAAATGAGGTATCTAGGGGTGTCCCCTTTTGTTATATGGTGTGGGTGTCACTGTCACCGTCTTTACGGTATAGTCTACACTACAGGGGGACAAAAGTTTCAACTGTTGGGGACATTATAACGTGAGTCCCGCCTAATAAGCAATATTTGCTGATATAATAATATTGCTTAGTCAAACATGATAGCTGCAGTTCTTCTGTTTTATAGTTTTGCATTTTTGGATCCAAAGCGATTCTAATCAGTTTTTCATCAGAGACAAAGAAACGGTGGTAAATTAAAAAAAAGATACATAAGTCGTTTTCACCGCCCTCTTCATTTCATTTACTGTTCAAACGGAAAGCTATATAGCTACTACAGTCGTTTTCTTATCATGATCGCGGTAATATATTCAAAGCTTAAATCGTTGAACGTCAAACACACACAACGACGGCTTTTAATCTTAAAGAAAAAGCAAACTCCACGCTCTGTTTGTGACATATATCTGCTGCTACAATTTTTAAATTTTATTTATCGAAAAGGTTTCGACAAATCGATCTAGAAAGACTCCGTTTTAATGGCAGTCAAGCTCGAAGAAAAAAACTGTCTTAGATATGTCTCAACAACCGCAAAGCCTTTGGACGGATGTTCTCTTTTATTAGGTCTTAGTCATCCAGCAAATGATTCATTATATAATATAATGCAATATGCTATTTGGTTATCCTGAATATTATAGTGTCGAAAAATGATTATAATTATAATGTAGCAGTGTTCATGTTTGTACTTTAGTAGCAAAAGAATCTATCAAACCTCACGACCCCTCCACACAAAGCTATTTTTCTGTCTACCGTTATAACGTATCGTCCCTTAAAGTTACTGGGACGGGATTGTTAATGCCAATTATATTAGTTACATTAGCTTAGAGTTTACCTATTACGAATAAAATGCTAGAAATTTTGGTTATTCAAATGTTTGCTCGTGTTAGACATTTTGGGTTTGAACTATGAAAATCGTCAAACGTATATTTATACCGCTTAATTATATTACTCAAATTTCTGTGACATAACTACTAGCTTGTGGAATAGTTTTATAATTGTTGGGTTGGAGGAAGCTCTAGGTTACATCAACCATGAATTCGCCAGCCGATGCTACGGCTTGAAATGTTGGACACAAGAAGCAGCCATTTTGTTCGTCGCAGCTATTTTGCGATTAAGTGACAAAAGATAATATATAACAAAGCTCTTCCTTCAGTCGCTTGGATATAATTATTTTGAATAAACGCTTATTATATCTTATTCCTATTGCTTTTATTATTAGTATATATGAAATAATGGCAAACTCTGCTACAAAAAAAGCCGGCATCGTATTTCGACGCACCCATTATCTCCATCACAGCTGTCCCGTCGTTTCTAAGCCGATATCGAACGAGCTGGAAAGAAAAAGAAACAGCTCAAAGCTAAAAAATCGCGTAAAAGCCCAGATACAAACGCATACGTCCGCCATACTTTCTTTATTATCGACATGCTTACCGAGCACTTGAAAGCAAAAAAACTGCAAAGCCAAGCCCAGCTCGTGCAGGCTTACACAAATGGGTTCTCACGGTTACGACCATAGTACATCATTTCATACTAACACTAGCGTCGACACAACTTAGAAGCTATATGCATAGGAACGCGTTCAGAGAAAGCTTCATATATATATAATTTAGATATGCAGTGCGTTTTGCTATTTAGTGCCGCATGTGAATTGGTTGTAGGTACGCGTTCAGTGTTGGCTGGAGTATGGTATTGTGGTAGATGGCAAAACATTGGTGCATCGGCGCAAATTCGTCCTTAACATTGGACGGGCAATAGTAATTTGGAGGCCCGATACCTATGTTGATACGCAAGTGCAGGAAGAGAGGGGTCGAGGCCCCTGTTTTCCGCCCGGGGAATTACTCCTATGCAGCGGTGTAAGACAGTCAATGAAAAATATTTATAGATGTTTTACCGTTTTTATTGTTGACATTGCTCCCCAGAGTTAGAAAGAAGAAATGAAGTTTAGTCTGATTTACCTAACAACAATTTATTTAAATGTGCACAATTTGTCTAATGTACAGTGCGATAAAAGGCTATATTGATATTTCTTATTTCTGCGACTTCATTTGCATATCTCCTGTCCTTGTCGAGTGTTGTAGCGGAATTAAGCAACAGTCTTGCATCACGGCACGCAAGGCGGGTTCGGCTACAACATTCGAGACTGCAAATTAAACCGATGCTATTAATAGCAACTTGACGTGAGAAAATGAACCTGTACGAAGTATAGCAGGATAAGAGGCTAAAACAGTGTCAATTCGGAACAGTATATATTTTTAATAATTGGGTTAGACAAGTGATATACTGGAAGACACCGTGGTAAATTGTGGGGGGTGGGTGAGTTCGGACCCTCAATTTTTTATGCTCCGTTTCTAGAACGCGTTTATCCGCCACCCCACCACTTTAAAATATAATAACCGCTAAGTGTAATATGTTCTGGTTGGACCTCTTGTAAACGTGCAGATTTTATGTGTCTGCTTGAAGATTCTACATTCACAAAAATTGTTGTACAACATATTTGCTTTGTGTCTGAAACGTGTAAATCTCTTTATACGTTCTTATAATGTAGTAAATACAGTAATGTAAACTGCAGTGCTTACAAAAATTTATATCTACCTAACTTATATTAAAGATATATGTCTAAATAAAAACTAAAAGGCATGCTCAAATCACAGATTTTGTCGGCTCAATGTCATATTTACTAAAATGTACAGTATAACTGCACATTAACTGTATAAACATGTGGAATTCAGCTACATTTATGAAGTAATACCGAGAGTTAAATTTGATAGAAAAGGAACAAGATTTAACTGATATTATGACATAATTGTCATTAAACAAACATTTATTCATATTTAAGTTTAAATACTTTAAAGAAAAACTATCTAAACCGAATTCGTATCCTAACATATTGTAATTATAGTGTAAAATAAATTACGTCGTGTTTCAACAATAATTAAGAAATACTTTACTATTTGCTGTATAATTAATCAATAAATTTATAATAGAATAATTTTCCTTCTAGAAAGACATCGACAAGTATACTGAAGGGTACGGAAAGGAACATTGTAAGTGACATTTTGATTAAAAATGCTTTCGCAGCTCAGAATTTTTTACCACCAAAGCCTAAACTTAGTGCACAAAACTCCAAAAATGTTTACAAACAACACATTGCTTATAAGTTTTGTAAGTTTAGTAAAATTGAAATTAAAGCCAGGACACATTTGTTTTAAAGCTAAATGTAAAAGAATATAGATGTAGGTTTGAATATTTTGACAGCGATGAGATCGGAGACCACCCACGTATTGTTATGGTCAACTCAACAGATCGATATGACTTTTCCATCAGGAATATTTTTGAGATTGGCATTTCGACAATTATAATATAGAAATCAGATGGACGTGACTTTTCCATCAGGAATATTTTTGAGATTGGCATTTCGACAAGTATAATTTAGAACTTCTCGGGTTGAAACTGTGACGCCGCGGCAATTTGGCTGTGGAAGGGCATGTACTCGTTTTCTTTTTTTACTAGTATTGGGCGGTGGGGTAGTGTTTGTGTACTGTGGGAGGACAGAGACACGTTTTTTCACTGTATTTTTGCCGTAGACGGAAGGGGAGATGGTGGGAGCAGAGGGGCGCTTATTTGACTGCAGGGGTGCAGTATTTTAGGGATTCAGCGAACCGAAATTGCTAAATTCTTCCAAGTCAACCTATCGAAAGCATTTTCAAAAAGGAAGCAATGACACCAAGTCCCTCTAGAACCGGCGCCCGGGGATTTATGATTATTATTTCGCACACCAAAGGACAGTTTATGGAATGTTGAAGTGACAATATATGATATAAACTAGTATTATTTTTAACTAAACAATAAAGTCTCGGCAGTTGTTCGATACCAGAGTGATTAAGAACGTCAACGATGTTGAAATTTTAATACAATTTAACCCTTTGCTGACTACTGTCTACAAATGTGGCCAACTCACGTTGTGAACTAACGGAATAACTGATTTTGTCCGATAGTGTCTGTTTGCACGTACGTTGTTATTCGTTTGCTTTGTGAAGTTTCTTAAGAAAACAGTAGCTCTGTGGTTTTCCGTTCCATTTCTGCTACCGACTTGTGAAACATTGATTCTATATGCAAATTAATTCGGACGTTAAAGAGTTTAGGATACATTAAGTACACGTATTAACAATTTGTTTTAAATGGAATAATATAAAGACAATTTATGTTAGTTGCTATCAGTTCTTAATGACCCGAATGAGCATACACTTAAAACTTTAGATGTAAAAGCAATTATACCATTTCAAATTTCGTGTTCCATTAACGTGGACAACTCACGTTGTGAACTAATGGAATAACTGATTTTGTCCGATAGTGTCTGTTTGCACGTACGTTGTTATTCGTTTGCTTTGTGAAGTTTCTTAAGACAACAGTAGCTCTGTGGTTTTCCGTTCCATTTCTGCTACCGACTTGTGAAACATTGATTCTATATGCAAATTAATTCGGACGTTAAAGAGTTTAGGATACATCAAGCACACGTATTAACAATTTGTTTTAAATGGAATAATATAAAGACAATTTATGTTAGTTGCTATCAGTTCTTAATGACCCGAATGAGCACACACTTAAAACTTTAGATGTAAAAGCAATTATACCATTTCAAATTTCGTGTTCCATATACTTGTAGAGGTTAACTTAAATAAAATATTCGCCCAATAATCACCAAAAAATAAATTCATATTGAAGGAAACTTGTGCTTCGTCAATCACAGGACAACAATCCACACCAAACCGGAAGCTATACATTCGGATTCCCTTAGCTAACAAATATATATTTGTCCACCATGCTTCAAACTATTACTTAAATTTGTATAAACTGAATGCTCCTTCAAGATATTCCAATGATGGATCGTTTAAGTGTTACAGAACCGAAGTGGACATAAACTCTGCTAATAGAGACAATATAAATCTTGCTATGGGCACAGAATACATCTCTACGCATAAATAAAAATCTTGTTTATAAACACGAATCCCACTTCCCGGTGAATAAAACTATGCTTCAAGGAACTGAAGTTTCAAATCAAAGACTTTGTTTTTCGATAGAAATTTTAAAGCAACATATGAGCTCAGGTAGAAACAAAGCTGAATTTACTTCCCCAACTATAATAATCGTCTAAAATTAAAAAAAACTAGTATATGTGGAGTGTTTGAAATAACAAGCGACACCTCAAAGCTGCTACAGATATGACAACACAAAGAAAACATCTTATAATATAGCAGAAAACTTGATTGTCCAAATATCGTTGAACGGTTAGATTCAATGCTAACAAGTTTTGCTTGCGAACAGTATAATTTCCTGGTGAGTTCTACCAACAGCAGAAGAAATGTATCACAATAGCTCATAGCATTGACGGCCTATGCCAACATGGAAGGGTAAATATTTATACTGCTTTAAATGATACTGGTTATGTGTAAATTGAACAGCCTAGCAAGACCAATTAATAAGGTGTCCCCTAACTAGGCCGAACAGTAACGCACAGTATGAGAGAAGCGCAATATAAGTCTGTCCTCCCTAATGACAAAAGGTATGTTGACAAAATATCTTAAACCAAATATAAAAACAAAACAGCATCCTTTTGTGTGAGCTCGAATTCAGAACCACATGACTATCAACTAGATGCCCAACCCTCGAGCGGTATTTCAATAGTACCCTGTAGCAAGGTTAAGGTTGGTTTTCTAGGTGGTTCGTACCTGCGATGTTAAGCAATTTTAATTTAAATTCTAGTTTTTGAGCGGAGCGCTAAATTGAGAATTTTCATCCACGTTTCGAACCTGACAGCTATGCTATAACTTAGTAGTCTTAGGTTTATATTATCAACTAATAATCTTTATATTCATTCAGATTCAGATATAAACTGAAATTACCGCCTTTTGGCGAAGGCATGGGTTTTCGCTCTCAGGATTTATCTGAAACTTGGTTTCACAATGGGGTCCTCTAAAAAGAATTTTCGGGTCTTTTCCTTTAGCCCCACATGCCGAAATTGGTGAGTTTTGAAGATACTATATATTCGACTCAGCTCGACGAGTTGACTAGACTTACTCATTTTGGACAGCTTTAAAACAATAGTAAGGTACCGAATTGTGCCAGATCATGAGGAAAATTACCTATAAAACTTGCGTCATGCCATTCTGCCATTCATATAATTAATTATACAATTTACAATTGTATTAACTTCTCGAATAGTAAAATGATGGCTGTGATAGCTTAAATCCGTTATAAACGGATGCTAAATTAATTTGAATCTATTGCGAGCTGCTTGATTTAGACTGGAAAACAAGTTTCAGTTGGGTTTTGTATATTCTACGAAGAATATTTGATTTTTTTCAAAAAAAACTGTGTTTCGAGGCGAAACTTACTCGTCGTCAGCTCTTTTGTAAAACTTCTGTTTTACTTAACTATCCAGAGTTCATGCGGAATTGTATATTGTGTGAATATATATTTCATCATTGCGCGGATCTTCAATTACTTTATTGTGCAGTTTGACAACATCGAGGGGTGTAATCGAATTTACCCTTAGACTCCCAATGCATATCGGTCGCCGCTTTTGCAGGTGGCTACATAAAGCTGCGTTCACACGTTCAAAATTTGAGCTCAAAATTTGAGCAAAAATTTTGAACGTGTGGACGCAGCTTAAGATCCACGAGCCTACAAATTGACGCCAATACGTATTATCAAAATATGTTAAGTTAGTTGACTAGCTAATTCGCTGTTCGCATTGCATACTACAGTCGATGAATTGTTAAAATACGTGATCATAGGTTTCGATAGAGGGTAGGAGAGGTGAGTGTTTCTAAAACACCCCGAGCGCGAAATTGGTGAATATTTAAGATGCAGTGAAAAATTTGAAAGCATTCGACTCAGTTCGAGGAGCCAGTTCAGAAAACACCCATTTCGGCCATAGTTATGACAAAAATATATTTTCTATTTTTGGGTTCCCGGAGGTCCCCACTTGGTACTTAAGTTTTTCGAGCAATATTTTTCTTCGACAAATGTATAATTTTATATTCGCTCGATCTGCATTGACGCGCCTAGTCGAATGGAAATCGGCTCAATCCATACACGGATTAAGAATATATTGCCATTGATGTAAAATACTAAGGCTTAGGCTAGTCATAGTCTAAGCTTAAGTCGTTAACACATCATTCGATGCCAGTCATTATACCTCTCAAAATGACAGCTATGACAAAAAGGCGACTTGCATTAATGTACGTATCAAATTTTGGAATGATTCGGGCCTGATACAGATACGGTACATATTCAAATTGCTAGTTAGCAATTCATATTTATGAAAAAACTTTATATTCAAAAATATTCGGATTAAATATTCTAGAATATTCGACGGCTTGCGAAGCGATAAATTCTCAAACGTAGCCGTTAATCGTATATTGCTTCATTTTCCATTGTTTTCAAGTCTGGTTGTATTTGAAAAAAATCAGCATTGTCACAATGCATCTAAAGCAGCAGCTATAGGTACAGCTAGCTAACTTGATATCCAAATAAACGTGATCACTATAAATTATAGATACAAATTTATGCATAATTGCAGCCGAACCACTCAAAAGAAACTCCAGAAATGTCGAGAAACGTAAAGTAGCGCATATCACATCTGTAGTCTAATATCACGCCGTTCATGTAACAAATGACATCTATTTACAAAAGAACAATAATGTGCCAAATATTAGTAGAGGTTATGGCGCACGTACATTATCACAATAAACGGAATTTAGCTAGCTTCACAAAGCAGTGGACGCCCAAATAGCTTTCGTGGATAGTAGCATATTTTAATGGAAAATCATAAAATATATTTGAAAATAAATTAAACATATCAATGAGCAGTACAGAAATATGATTCAACCTTAATAAAAAATATATACACTTGACTTGTCGCAAGTTTTGGGATCAGTAAAAATTCACTTTATAAGAATTCCAAGCGGCGCACATACCAACATGACGAAAGAACTGTGATAACAGTTTACTTCCGTTCCACCCTATAGCGAAACAGGATAGGTTATGTTGGCTGCTAGGAAGAAATATTTTTGTAAACCTATATGTGCAAGCACTAATATTAAATAATGCCGAATACCAAGAGTGCATAAGGGAAGACGGGCTAACATTAGAGTCCAGGGAAGTGACAAACTCTACCCTTATGCACTCTTGCTATTAGCACTCAGGCCGAAAACGCCCGTATCATCAAACACGAGCTAACATTAGAGTGCAGAGAAGTGTCATGCTCTTCCCTAATGAATTCTTTTTAATAAGAAATAATGCCAAATACCATGAGAGCATAAGGGAAGACGGACTAACATTAGAGTGCAGGAAAGTGTCGTACTCTTCTTTTATGCACTCTCGCTGTTAGTAATACAATATAATTCTGAATACCAACAGTGCATAAGGGAAAACGGGCAAAACATTAGAGTGCAGTTAAGTGTCATACTCTTCCCTTATGCACTCTTGCTATTATTAATACGAAATAATGCCGAATACCAAGAGTGCATAAGGGAAGACGGGCTACATTAGAGTGCAGTGAAGTGTCATAATCTTCCCTTATGCACTCTTGCTATTTCTAATACGAAATTTCAGGAAGTACCAACATGAAGTTCGATTGCCACCACCACTTTAGTTTTGCTGTGGAAACAATTGTGTTGTTAGACATAAAATCAGCAATTTTGGGTTGTGGACACCATTTCTTGTAAAAATAACAAGATATGGTCACGTGACATATACTTGCACTACGTACGCAGTGTCGGATCCACTTAAGTCCAAGATAAATCGAACCTGCCTTTAACAGATTATAGTTTATAGAGTGAAGTACGTGTATTTAACCTGAAATTTGAAATTTTTCCGGTTTAACTCCTCGGAGGAACCCTTATTCGTGTGTAACTACCTCCGACATGCCCCATATGATCACGTTTACTGTAAATGTCACAATTTTGTTTGCTTATTTTAAATAATTGATCGCGTTTATTATTTAACCTGGTTATCAGCCACAAGCATTGCATCTAAGCAGAACACAAAACAGTGCGCGAGCACATGTCTATTGTTGAATAGAGTAACCTATTTTTAGTGAATTAATATCTGGCGTTAACCATTGTGAAATCAAAGGTAACAAATTATCCACACCTTTTTTATAATAATTATTTCACAGTCCATTTAGTGTGACCGGGCTAAAACTGGCAACATGGCAGGCGCTTAGTAGATTAAATTGAGAAGATACATAGTTTTTGTATTAAATTGAAATCTGTATAGATAAGAAAGACAACCCATAATACTATTTTTATAGATATAGTCCAGCAGTTGGGCCTTTTACTACATTTAGCTGTGTGGCTATCTGAACCTTGAAGCTGCGACCGCGCCGGTCTTAACAATTTGTATTGCTTTCAGAACTGTACTTTGTGATGGTTAATCTTTATGACAACTTTATTACAAAACAAACAGCAATAACTCAATTGATTTTTATCAGCATTTTCCCCTAAATCGTAGAATTTGCAAGGATTTACATAACGTAAATCATACAACAAAAATTTAACACAAAATACCTATCAAACTATTGCATGATCACAGACCGTGAGCAATACTGATTTCTGCTCAAAATATAGTATTTTGTAACAGCCCGAGTTTTTATCCAGAGTTTCAAATATTCAAAATTAGGCCATTGGGCCATAAAATTCAACGGCTAAAGGGCGATCGGATACCGGTGGAGTGTGGCCCGGACTATGACTGGTACATTATTGCTTCGTTGTTCTAAAATAAACTCTATGTCGTTATTGTATTGTGTTGGTACGGTCACGCTCCACCAGCCCGAGGTGCGCGGGGTGATTTCGCATCCAAGTTGAATCAAGAGATAACGGTTGAGGTATCCGATCGATCCCAGGAGAGTAATCATTGTGTGTGTTATAAAGGTTTAGTAGTGATGTGGGGGTACGGATGCGTAGTCGGGTCGGCCGGGAACAAGGGAAAAGATTTTACGTTCTAACACAATTGGACTTGACAATTCGGTTCATTAGGTGCCCCAGGGTCGATTCCGGTGCGCATCCATGAACAATAACATATGTAATGGTAGTACATAAATATAATGTTTTCTGTGTATGTGTTCGGGTGTCAAGATGGGTCGGGGTGTTGTGCGAATCCCCAGGACAAAAATGCGTTCTCGAGTTTTTATGACTTTTTGGGTCCCGGGAAGATCTATCCTGACACGCCGGGAACTAGAACAGTTATTTTATTACAATTTTATTTGATATACGTTTTAAAAGGATTCTTCAAATATATAGGAAAATGGCGAAGTCGATCTAGTAGGACGAAAATCTTCGTTTCTTAAGGGGGTAAGAAAATTGGGATTTTGGGGGTTTTTATAGATTTCAAACAAAAAGGGGGACATTAAACTATCATCAGGACTCTATAAGGATTCAAATTTACTCATCCGGGTCAACTTACTCCCAACCCGTAAGT
>JASANE010008191.1:0-46859 GCA_030248225.1 Trileptium ribeirensis | reverse complement strand
GTGTGTGTGGGGGGGGGGGGTAAAACCCCTGTTTTTTATCTACTCTGGCGGTTAGAAGTAGCAGAACATATTTAATCTTAGCAGGGCACACTTATCAGCGGTGACATTTTTGAACCGTTTGGACTTTAAGTAAAACAATTATTTATTACTTTGCGTTTATATTGTTTTAGGCAACGAATGCCTGGAACTTGCCTACATTGCATATCTTTCGGACGATTATTATCACTTGCTAATGTGGGCACAGGAGGGTCTTATTCGAGCCAAATACTCTGGGCAGTCGGGGAATTATCCGAAGCTTCTCGAATATATGGCTTATGCCCTAGATAAACAAGGAAAATTGGAACTTTCGTTGATTTATACGAATCGATTGGTTGAAGTAGGTATGAATAAGCTAAATGTATTTTTTATCGATATTCATTGATGTGGTTTTCTAAAACCGCTCACAACTGACAATCTGAATTATTTTATTATAGTCGTATTCAACATGCCGAAAAATAAAATATACACCATGCCTGGTGGCCTGCACGGCCCACATAACCTAACAAATGAAGATAGACTGTATGAAAATTTAGTAAAAAAGTATGACTCTCGTTCATATGCAAATGGCTTGCGTTATCCGATGATGCACCGCTCAAATATTTCAGGGATGGGATGGGAGGAGGACTATGATTAGCTGTCTCACCCAATAAACTTTTGGAGGGTATGCCCTACCTATCAAGATTAAGAATGTAAACATACGTATAGGTCTGTAATGAATTAATGAGTGCCTTGACTAACATAAAGGCTTAGACGGACCTCACATGCATGAGAGAAAGAACCACAATGGCATCTTTGCGGCCGTGAATACACTAAAAAGGATCACTTGCATGGAACTAGTTAAATTAAGTTTGATATATTCATTCACAATAATCAAATCAAAAGATATTAGATTTGAACAAAGAAAGGATATTATTTAACCCCTAATACTCTAAGAAAAAACTAGACGAGTGTGTTTGCGAATTCGGATTCTCCATAAAAAACTCATTTGAAAGAAATATCTGCCAATATGTTTCGCCAAGCCGTAGATACCGTAGTATAGATGCACTTTTTCTAATTAAAATGTTCAGCGCATAAGTTTTACAAAAACTAGCTAAGTAATTAATGTTGGTAAAATTTTGGAGTTTTAATTAATGATATTCATAAAGTGTAGCTATGAATTTTAGATATCTCTGTTTGAACAGAATCAGATCATAGAAGCATTCTGCGTTTACGTTATATAGGACCCCTATGTGAAAGTTTTGTCCCCCAATGGTCTAGACCACACCATCCAGTGGTATATATACGGTATATACTTACACTATATTATACAATAGATGGTGTATGAGACACCATCAGCGTAGCTATAATGTCTCAATCTACCTATTATTTTTTACTGACGGTGTCAATGACACCATATTATATTATACACATTATATTTTGCGTGTAAATAACAGCATGATGTAGCTAAACCCATATAAATCTACACCATACTATTATCAACATTACACTACCTATGTATACTATCTGAAAATACCATCAAAAACACCATGGTGTCCAAGACACGATATAATTGAACGTGGAAATGACATTCAGGGTGGACAAAACTTTCACATGGGGGTCCTTTATAACGTAAATGCTGTACTAGACACTGCCTATCGTTCGACCGACCACGTATACACTTGTATATTATAGCATATTGATTTATAAATTTTTTTTTTAATTTTTTTAATTTTCATATTTTCTTCAATTATTTCTGAAATCTAAGGTATGAAGAAAATTCAAATGGCAAAATTCGGCTTAATTTTCAGATCCTCAACACAACTATGACCAAGGCAATGTCGGCTACCTGTTGGAACAGAGGCGAAAACATACTGATCGAAGCTTGGCCAATGTTTCTCGGTTGCTTCCGTCGTTTTTAGATCGAAGTCTTTATGGTCGTAGAGACCCGATAACAGCATTGATTCCGAACAATCGTCATGATTGCAGTAACGAATCGGGCTGTTATGTAAAACCAGAAGAGTATCATTACGAAGCACTGTGCCGAAATGAAAATACCAAGAAGGTACATTTTGTCTAAGAATGCCCATCGGGAGGATGAAAGGAAGGGTCGTCTGATACCGAAGTCACAAAGACTGACCCGCACAATATTCCATCCAAGATTGAATGTTGTTGCGGGTTAAAATATTAGAAACTGGTCTTTTCAGCTCAATCAAAATAATAATTTTGTTCTCTGCAAAGAAGCTGCAGATATATGTTCAAAAGTGAATAAGAATTAATATTATGTAAGAAATACCCTAAATATCTATTATTGTTAGATTGGCCCAGATAATCCCATTATATCGTTAGACAAAAGAACAGTTTACGACGAGGGGTTCGGGAGAGGCAGCTTAGTGTATATCTCACATAAGGGCCAAGGCTTAGGCTTAGTATATCGAGAACGGCATTGCATGCGTCACACTTTGACACCTCAGTGTTACCTTGGCCGGTGTTTCTACACATGCTTTTACAAAAGCTAAGGCTTAGGATTGGTATATCGAAAACGGCATTGCATGCATTACATTTTGGCCCCTCAGGACTACCTTGGCCTTTAGATTTATTTCACAAGACAAGATTTAGGTGTCTTTACTTTATAGGACAAAACCCGTTCCATAGTACAAGTTTTTTTATGGTTATACTGTCTAAGAAAATAAAGAATTTCGTGTGGTAAATTATCAAGTAACGTATAATTATAATTGAAATTTTAGAAAACGTGTACACAAACATAATAAACAGTTGAAAAATTTGTAAAACATAATTATGTACATAGAATTGCGTAAAGAGAAGCACAGAAACTAAGCTATTAGTCGGACTATTAGCTATGTAATTTTTAGTTAAGAACAGTTATTAATATCTCATAACGAACCGTCTTCTCAAAACAGAAGATCACTGGAATTATTGAATCTCCATGTTGCCTCCTTATTGGCGTTGAGAATTATAAAATCGCTAGGACATATGAGGCACGACCCAAGCATAAGTAATGGGAACTCGTCCAGAAGCCACCACAAGTCCTTTTACCAGGTTTAAATTCGACCCCTTCAACTTTACACGTGTAGCGAATGCGTTTTCAGTAATCCTGAAACTCACATGCGTGACAAAAGTTGAAACCTTTATATTATATCGCCTGGTCATATTTAGGATAAAAAATATATTTTTCCGACTGTTGAAATAAAGTCACAAACATTTGGCAACAACTAGGCATGTAAAATTCTTGTTCGTAATCCGAGATGCAGTCCATACATGGGCTAAGGTACGAAGGCCAGCGGAAGGGAGTAGCCGGATCATCAGGAGAGGGAAACGCCTAGGCACTCCATGAGGGAAGAGGAGGGGCCAGGCGTGGAGGAGAAGGGCCTACCTTCGAAGCCTATGCCTTCGGCATCGTCAGGGAGTGGTCAGACCACTTTGTCATGAAGGATCGAAGCATCAGACGATAACTCCCTACCCCTATGAGTATGACTGATACAGTGATGCGAGAAAGCGATGCTACAAACCGAGCTAAAACACCTTTTTATGCGACCCACTACATACCAAGACCTAAATTTTAGTGACAAATATGTCTTGGACTAATGTAGCCACCAAGTTTAATTTAATCTAATTCGAAATAAAGTTATTCCACTCTTGTGTTTACTATTTTTCTAACAGAATCGAAAAGCACCATTTTCTTAAAACTTAACTCTTACAGATAACTTTGATTTTAGGATGCCTTGGATGAGGCGAAACTCTACTGCTTTTACAAATCCGATCATCCGATCTATCGAAGCTTCCTTCGTTTTGCTCCGTTTCGGGTTGAAATTCTTCATTTTCGGCCGGCAGTTGTTCTGTTTCGAAACGTTATTTCCGATCCCGAAATTGAAATTTTGAAAACACTTGCCGTTCCTAAGGTAAAATTTAACTCACTATAGTATATAATTATAATATATTACAATTGATTACTATATAATAATATAATATAATGACAATTAATGACGATAATAAATAATTTTAATTATTAATGATGATAAATTATGCAAATTATATTTAGGACTATTTACCATATCGTTTCCGAAGACACTATTTGAGCCAGCGGTTGCGGAATTTTCCTTCGCTATTTATATAAACATGCATATTTCAGTTAAAACGTGCCCAAATCGTGCGTTTGAACGAAAATGGATCACTTGAGTATTTGCAGATGGTGAATGTTAAGTGAGTTTTAGTATTTATTTTTTTTGAGCATATATGTTGGAGGCTAAAATAATATAAAAGTATATAGTCGCAGTTTAGATTCTGAATCGTTGTCCAACTTCTGTTTTAAAGGCTTAAATTTTGAAGTCCCAAACCACACAGCTACTTCGTATTGATCAATCTCGCCGTGAATATTTGCGAATCTCGGCTGCGTGATGCGATCTTAGTGTTGTCATGTAAAGATTTCTATTTGGATTTCTGTTTGTTTCTTTCGGAATTTCTTTTTTCAACATTTTGTCTAAAAAACAATAACATTTGTGGCCTTAACACTTGTGAAAAAAAATGAGTTATAATCTTTTATCTTCCGACGTGACTTCATTTCTTCGTCGGGCTATATGGGTAAGAGCAACGTTATTTTGTTATCATTATTACTACAACTTGATTATTAATTATTCATCGAGCACAAGGTACATCTTCGTTTTGCTAAGTTATTTATGAATCTCGCTGTTATTAGCTATGCTCGAGAGCTGTTGACGTTGCTAGTTTTGACAAGTGATTGTGGCGATGCTTTGTGCAACGCATGAGCCAATAAATTTGTTATTCAGTGGAATATCCAGTTCTATCGTGCCTATGAGGTGATAATGTACATTCTAGAGTTCATAATATATCTAGGAAGGGTGTACCATTGACTCTTTCTTGGTGCAATATACCAAGCGATACCTAGGCCGCTAGACTTTAAAATACATTATAAATAAATGATATGTTATTGGCGTCTTATACCAGCCAAATCAATTATCTAGTCACGTAAAGAACAGCAGTGTTGTATTTTAGCAGTTTCAACACACTTTTACATGTGTTGTCTGCAAAAAATGCAAAAAACTGCTTTATGTTTTTCTGACATTTATGATTTGTTACGTTATTTTTCGGGTGAATGCCTTGCAGGTTGTGACCGTTGTCGGTTATAATGGGGATGGAACAGAGCTTTGCGACCTTTGATGTGGTTCGTGTATGTTGCCAGCAATATGACTGTGGGATATATTTCTATAGTACGTGTTTTTATAGCACTACATACAGTTTCTCTGTCTCAGTGATATACCGCAAACCGCGGTGCCAATATGTCACGACCAAGCGAACGCTTGTATCACACTAGTTTTGCGAGTCCAATGCAGGCTTCAGTTACATTTAAAACCTATTATATTGTATATAAAACAACTAGTAACCAAATTAGAATTATGCCAAATCCGTTAACTGTAAAACCTCTGTCAAGTATTGTGCTCTCAATAGCGTTGTCCACGGGCTGGTCCGGATCCAGGCCGACTTAAAATGTACCGGTGTGGAGCTGTAATTTTTGACCCAAACTGTAAATTAACAAAATTTTTTCAAAATTAAATTTGGTACACAGAGTTGCTGTGGAATTTTTAACATGTGTTACGGGAACATTTAACATATGTTACTTCTAAGTGCTCAA
Organism: Trileptium ribeirensis; assembly: GCA_030248225.1. NCBI lineage: Eukaryota > Metazoa > Nematoda > Enoplea > Enoplida > Thoracostomopsidae > Trileptium > Trileptium ribeirensis. The sequence goes on along the minus strand of JASANE010008191.1, from coordinate 41,176 downwards.
CAAATTTGGTAGACTGTTAAACAATAAGTTATGCCTATTAGCTGAAAATAGATTGTTGACTCATTTGATCCGGCTGGACTGCAGCTGTTCCGGACCGGAAAATTATCTCATGTTGGATCAGCAACTGTCAATTTGGAGATAATGCATGAAAGTTTAGTTAAATGAAATAAAATCCACATTGAGCACTACCTTTTTATTTTCTTTCAGAACCATATAAGCCAATAATTTTTAGTTTCTTATGGAATAACATGTAACGAACGTATGTCTAGTAAAGGGAGACGGTTGGAAACAGCGAAACTGTCTAGACTACGATCCATGTGTTGCAAGAACATTCAGTTTGACGCAGTTTACTCAAACCTTTACAGCGGAATTCATTTTTCCGTTAGGAGTCCAAACTACCTATATCCTAATCGATAAATATATATTTTAGCTTCCTCGGCCTCGTCAAAGTCCCAGAGAGACAATATGTCATCGCAGTGCAAAATTTAATGTAAAATTTATATTTTATAAATTTTATATCCACAATGCCTTCATTTCGTCTTTAATCTGTTTTACTATATATAAGTTTCAAATACAAGGTTCCGGATCCCGTTTGAACGGACGGTTCCGGTAAATTTGGGTTCCATTTATTCGCTGGTATGCGGTAGGTATAGAGGTTGACCTTTTCTAGTTTCCTACGGAATAACATGTAACTAACGTATGTCTAGTAAAGGGAGCTGACTGGAGACAGAGCGAAGGTGTTTGATCAAAATTTTGGCTTAGGGTGCATCAAATAATGGTACCGCCTGACGCATATATTTTATTTAAACACGTCAAAATGCAATTTAATTTTTCAATTAGAAAAGCTAATATAGTTAATAAATCGCCACACAAACTTTGTTTATATAATATCCTATAAAAACATTCTTAAATCAAAGTTTGAGTCTTTTCCTTTAGCCCTCCAAGCCGAAATTAGTCAATTTTGAAGATAGTTTTGGTACTGTTCGACATAGTTCGCCGAGCAGGTTTTGAAAATATCGTTTTGGCCTAAAATTTTTTCACTCTATTAATGTCGTGTACCCTAGGTACCCAAAATTTCTAAAATATATTTTTCTTGATAAATGCCTAATTGTATATATATAACATTCGAATCGTGTTGCCGAGTTGAGTTGACAATCGGTTCATGGGTTAACAACGGACTTACGCTTTGGATTTCATATAAATGGCTTTTCCTCCTTAACCCAGTGAATCGATAGTTGATTTTACCACCATTCGTTCAATGGTGTTCGAATGATATATAAAATTAAACAGTTATCGAAAAATTCATTTTCGAAAATTTTGGGTATAAAGGAAAACCTTTGGGAACCCAAAGATCGAGAATAACTTTTTGCCCTAAAACTGGCCGAAAACGTTATTTTCTGAACCAGTTCATCGAGCTGAGTCGAATAGTATCAAAATTATTATTGAATCTTGTATCTTCAAAACTGACCCAGTTTGGCCTTTTAGGGGGCCCTAAAGGTTGACCTTCAATTCGCTTCCAGGCAAAACGGCAATGGCATAAATAATGCACAACTCATTGACTAAAAACTGCCTCTTAGAGCAGAGTTCGCTGATTTTATCATCATGGTCTTCGCAGTAGTGTACGCTAGTCTCTTTGATGGCAAACGAGAGTGCGAGTGCTCACGCTGCGTATATATTTCTATATATATCTATAGGATGTAATGTTTATTATGTGTATATTATATGTAACAGAGTATTTAGTATTGGATATGCATGCGATATATAGATATCTTATGTCGTCTTGGGATGATAATATGCATTTTATCGCGACTTCGACTAGAGATGTAATTATTAATCGAATTTAATTGTATTTTAAAGAAACTGTTTTTCTCGTTTCAACGCTGTACGACCGACGGCTTCGAGTCCCAGGTGGTTAAGTGGTAATACCAAGAGTGCATTAGGGAACAGTATGACGCTTCCCTGCAATCACACGTAAACCCGTGTTTGATGACGCGGGCGTTTTCGGCCTGACCCCCTCCCCAAATTGGGGGGGAGGGTAGGTAGGTCGGAGCCCCCCCAATTTCTGGGGGTTCGGTTTATAATCAGCTGCTGTTTCAACCGACCCCCCCTTAGAAATTGGGGCGGGTCCGACCTACCCCCCTCCCAAACACTGGGGGGGTCGGAGGTATCCCCCAAAAATTTGGGGGTGGGTCAGTGGATCTCGGCCCCCCAAAAAAACTGGGGAGTCGGGCCGAAAACGCACGCGTCATCAAACACGGGTTTACGATTGAGTGCAGGGAAGTGTCATACTCTTCCCTAATGCACTCTTGGTAATACATGATGATCTCAAATTACTTATTTCTTAGGCAGATTTGATGTTTCACAACTATTTAACAAATGTGTCCTTCGTAGAAGGAATGTTTACAATTCATTCGGGAAGTAAATAGGTCAAGCAGCAAGTTGAGACAAATACTTAACGCTATGTTTTAATGGTACGATTTGTGGTCACACCACACAGAGAGTGCCAGTGGGTTCTTGACTCGGCGCAACCATCGCGAATATTTTCCGGTATATATGATGGGAATTGACATTGCTGCAGAACTGTTGGGTCATCGTTAGACTACCACTATTCTATATGCTAAATGTTGACAGTATTACAGTGTTCAACCGGAAGTCACGACATTACTATCTAATTAAACTGAATCTAATGTGTTTTTTGGGGGTTGACGCCATGAAAAATACCGCAAAATGTATATACCGTATATATCGATATACATAAAAACAAATTCTACCTGCGTACAAAAGAAGTTTGACATACACCTTCATATAGGTTCACGCTGTAGCATGAAGCTTTGAAAATAGTTTTAAATCATATTATGCTATTTTATTCAGCTAAAAGTGGATTTTCTCTGACAAATATTTGCAAATAACTATTTGCCAAAAACGCTAATTGACAATGTCCCCGAACACATAATATCGCAGACATTCAGCCTAGCCCAGTAAACGCCAACAAGGTGAGTGTCATACACTGATTTTTGATCTCACAATTTCCATTTCCGGCTTTTCTTGCTCGTCACTTGCACCAGTAAGTTAACGAATATTTTAGGTCATCCTTCAAAAGATTTGGAGCTTAAAACTCTGGATCATCGGACATTTCTTTACATTTGCCTGATATGCTGTAGATTTTACTAAATTTAGGGTCCCGTTACCTCCTGAACAAATAACATGTTTGAGAGCCTGGATAATGAAATTTTTTGACAAACTAGTTTAATGCAATAATGATGTATCGTCGATCATCGACATTGTTATTTTATCACACACTCACGAACATGTTGTATAATTTTTTTATCGGACACTCACGAACATAATTTTTTTATCGGACACTCACGAACATATTATATAATTTTTTTATCGGACACTCATGAACATATTGTATAATTTTTTTATCGGACATTCACGAACATATTGTCTAATTTTTTTATGAGACACTCACGAACATATTGTATAATTTTTTTATCGGACACTCATGGACATATTGTATAATTTAGGCTTTAATTTATTTGGCGTGACCGACTTTTGTGGCTGCTGGTTTTTTAACCGCGTGTGGCTTTTTGGGCTTTCTAACGCCGCGCTTTGGGTGCATTTTGTTTTTTAATTTTTTTTTCGGACACTCACGAACATATTATATAATTTTTTTATCGGACACTCATGAACATATTGTATAATTTTTTTATCCGACATTCACGAACATATTGTCTAATTTTTTTATGAGACACTCACGAACATATTGTATAATTTTTTTATCGGACACTCATGGACATATTGTATAATTAGGCTTTAATTTATTTGGCGTGACCGACTTTTGTGGCTGCTGGTTTTTGAACCGCGTGTGGCTTTTTGAGCTTTCTAACGCCGCGCTTTGGGTACATTTTGTTTTTAAGGCTCGCAGTCGGCAGACTACAATTTATACATTAATTTGTTCAACTTCGGGTTCAGTGCATGTCAGCTTCTATTTATTTTTGGGCTGTCTTTTTTCCAAAAACAGTACTTATGGTGAGACCAAAGCGCTTTAGTGACAAAGATTTCTTTATCCTGTGGGTGTGTTTTTGTCCTGAGCAAGCATACAATAGCTTCGCGTATTTAGATTTATAATGGTTCTCAGAGAAATTGGTATAGCTCTTGCGCTGTAATTGCTACAACTTTTGTTAGTAAAATATCTGAGGAACGATGCTTTGAATTGTTTTTTGTTATCTAATTTTATAACGAAGTCACATGAATTACTGTCTTGATGCATAGGTGTCGATCGTCAGGGGTAGGGGTTCCACTCCTAAAAGTCGAAGCTCCACTCAAGCCATGTTTGCCCCGCCGCCGCGTGCCCAAGGCATGTGGAAAATTTAACCACTAATTAGGCAAAATTGACAAAAATTATAGTGAAATCGGCAAAACATTGGGGTAAAGCAGACAAAAATAGGGGAGGTCTTCGGGGGGGATATACCAGCAATGAGCGTCCACGGAACGTCTACCACGCCTGAACGGTCGGACCTTATTTACCTATGCTTAATACCTGTGTATTGGCACTCGTTTACTGCGTTTCATTTAGGCAATTACCAGGGAGTAACCGGAATTCCGGTTCCGGCGAAAACCATGTTCCGGTTGCGGTTCCGGCAAAGGGCAGAAACCATACCGGAACCGGAATTCCGGTTTAAAAAGTTTGTTTGAATTTTTCCACGTTTTTGCTTCATCTGTGATCCAAACATATGTAATATAATGTTATACAATGATCAACCTCCAATACAACCAAGTAAAAGAAAAGATTAACTAAGCAATTTGACGTTTGAAACGTGAGTAGGGCACATAATTTCAGTTGGAATTTTTCATAATAACTTGCAGGAGTTTGTTAACAAATCAAAGCCACGTCGATGCTTGTAGTAGCTATTTCACACATCCAGAAGTCTGTGGGGTACGTTTCAATTAAACCGGTCCAACTCGGTAACAGAGTATGGCTTACGCAGAAGTACTTTGGGTATGCTTGGCTAACATAAATTGCTTCAAGAACCCGCCAATGCGCTTGTAAACTTGGTAAATCAGTCTGAATTGAAGTAAACTAACGGTATCTGCAACGCAGCTAGAAACTGCTTTCTTGGCAAAGAACTGTATTTATTGAAACTGTACGAGCAGCATCACAGTGTGTCTTATTTATAGCATTCTGATTAGAAAGTTATCATCATTATCATCTAACTTACGGGCACTGTTTGTCCAAAACTTACGGGCACTAGCCTAAACAGTGTCTCTCACCACTGATCAGAAAATTACCTTCTATCTATTATTTCCTCTTAGAATCATATAAACCAACAATTTTATAATTCTCGATATACTAAGCATAAGCTTTAGTCTTAGCTTAAGCTAAGGTCCCTATATGAGACATATACTAAGCCGGGGGCCGCCGCCCGCGAACCTACTGGTCTAAGCTTTCTAACGTTATAATGTCCGGCCCCTAAAGTTGACACGGCCCAGAATGCGTACCTACTTTTGTCCATTGCTATTACACAGGTTAACGTATTGGCATTAAAATGTATGATTCTGGTTTTGCGTAGTTTTCTTTCATTTTATCAAACGTTATTAAAGTCTACTTTTTGACGGTAGTTGGGAATTTGCAACCCCAGACGCTTAGTATTTGTATGTATTTAGCAATGTATATTGTACGATTTAAATACATGTATATATGCAATAAATCAAACGGTGAAGCTCACGGTTTGTGTGTCAGGGTTATGCGCCGTTTGCTTGTGGTAAGGTTTCGTGTAAATGGTCTTTTGAGTTAGGGTCATTCGATTTTCTGCGGGCCCGTTCAGCCGGTAGATAACGACATTCTATGTCATAATTATAGTCGTATTATCGTTTTAGTGATTTAGTATTAAAATCACAATCTTGATTTGAGTCGGTAGTTTTATTTTCTCTCAAATCTCGTACGCGTTTCAGATAACTTTTGTTGGCTCTAATTTGTCGACGGTGCTGCGAATACAAATTATGGCTAATAGTGCGAGTAAGTTAAACGCTTTGTCACTTTTATACAATGCGCCAACCTCTGCTATATACGATGTCTGAGGTCATAGTAAGTGGGCCAAGGGATTGTATTATATATCTGTATGTGAAGCAGAGTTTGAAGACGCCGTGGCACCAGTTGTCATTAACAACGGGTTTAGGTGTATTGATGATTGTATGTAGTATGCAATGAAGACAAGAAAGGCAAGCATCCGTTTTTCTAATAACCGATTTAGGGTCAGTAACCGTTGCAACGGAAACCACGAAATTATGTTTTTCGGTAGCCAAAATAGACAGACTAAATGCAAGTAACAAAAATCCATTGTTTTTGTATTCGAATATAAATTTGCCCACTTATAATTTGCAGATAAATAGTTCTCCCACTGTACCAAAAACCACTGAATTTATATTACAAAAGCATGAAGAATGATAATTTTCGTGCTAAATAGAATGCGATGGATTTGCCATATCCAAAAGTCAGGGAGTAACCGGAATTCCGGTTCCGGTTCCGGCGAAAATCGTGTTCCGGTTGCGGTTCCGGCGAAAATCGTGTTCCGGTTGCGGTTCCGGCAAAGGGCAAAAACCATACCGGAACCGGAATTCCGGTTTAAAAATTTTGTTTGAAATTTTCCAAGTTTTTTGCTTCATCCTGTAATCCAAACATGCATAATATATATTATACAATGATCAAGCTCCAATAATGCCAAGCAAAAGAAAAGATTAACTAACCAATTTGCCGTGTGAAACGTGACTAGGGCACATAATTTGAGCAGGAATTTTGTCATAATAACCTGCAGGAGTTTGTTAATCAAAGCCAGGTTGATGCTTGTAGCAGCTATTTTACACATCCATAAGTCTGTGGGATATGTTTGAATTAAACGGGTCCAACTCGGTAACAGAGTATGGCTTACGCAGAAGTACTTAGGGTATGCTAGGCTAACATAAATTGCGTCAAGCACCCGCCAGTGCGCTTGTAAACTTGGTAAATCAGTCTACATTGAAGTAAACTAACGTTATCTGCAACGCAGCTAGAAACTGCTTTCTTGGCAATGAACTGTATTTATTGAAACTGTGCGAACAGCATCACAGTGTGTCTCATTTATAGCAGTCTGATTAGAAAGTTATCATCATTATGATCTAACTGACGGACACTGTTTGTCCAACGCTAGCCTAAACAGTGTCTCTCACCACTGATCAGAAAATTACCTTCTACCTATTATTTCCTCTTAGAATCATATAAACCAACAATTTTAAGTTTCCTGCAGAAGAACATGCAACAAACGTATGTGTAGTAAAGGGAGGCGACTGGAGACAGAGCGAAAGTGTGTATTCTACGCTCCAAGCTTTGTAAGCACATTCGATTTGACGCAGTATAAGCAATGGTGTATAGTGGAAGACATTTTTTGCTCTGAATGTCCAAAAACCGACATATTTGATCGATAAATAAACATTATTAGCTTCCTCAATCTCTTTAAAGTTTCAGAAAGGCAATAATACCATCGCAATACATTAAGTTTAATGGAAAAGTTATTTTTAATGCATTTTAAATCAACTATACCTTCATTTCTTCCATCATTTGTTTTACTATATATAAATTTCGAAGACCAGGTTCCGGATCCGGTTTAAATGGACGGTTCCGGTTGCTGGTTCCGGTTCCGCTAAATTTCGGTTCCGGTTATTCCCTGCCAAAAGTGTAACTGTTGCCTTTTGTGCAAATCGCCTGGGCTAATCTGGCACCAGAACCTCAAAGTGTCGTTGTCACTCGGAAGCAATTGTTTCACCAGCCGGTAATCTTACACCACATTAGAAGCTTCGAAAACTATCACTAGTAGCTTGTCTCATAGCCTTGGTGCTGAATTCTGAGTGTTGAATATGTAATTTAGAGAGATATAAACAGCGAAAGATTCACGAAAGAGCCGAATATCAGCCTTATTGCTTTAATCTTTGAGTAGATATACCCACTCATTGCGTATAGCGGCTACCGAGATATTACGGTTTGCGTATTCAGGGTATCATGTTCTTATTGAAAACTATATTTTCACCCAACCATGCAGCCTAAGTTATGACAGCAGAGAACTCTATGTGCATTTACATAAACGATGAAATGGTCTAGAGCGGTCGCAGAAATATCGTTTTTGTGATTTTGACTATCATGGGCCCATTGAAACCCAATAATGAGCTAACCCTGTAACGTATATAATAACAGCTGCACACTGTGTGCAAATATATAGAGGGTGAATTGCCCTACAAAATGACCAATAGTATTATAATACCCATATAAATGTAGCACATGTAGCGATGTTATTTTCGTGTATTTTGGATCTCCTGGACCCATTTAATTCCTATTTTGACACAACCCTGCAACAAAGATGATGACAATATCTCGATATGCAGCTATCTAAAGGGTGAATTGCGCTACAAAATGAGACCAATATAAATCACATTATATAGCTCGTGCGGCTGCGGACATATAGTCTTTTTGCATGAGCCCGTGAAAAATCCTTTTGGCCCAGGTTCTGTGTGCTAAAAGAGTTATGTAGCCAAAACATGGTGTATGTGTGCATAAAATTCTTGTGTACCTTTTGCCCTACAAAATCAGCCTAATTAGGCTATGATATCTGCGGTAATTGTCAAAATTCTTCGCTACGCTCGTTCCACTAACTACAATCGGAATTCAATTGCTTTTTTGCACATTGTGAAGATCTGTCGGATCAGTAGTACTCTACTGAAAGTTTTAAATTTTCTGCTATATGCCGATGACATCGTGGTTTATCAAAAAGATGATTGATCTGATCTGCCGGTTGTCATCTCGCCGTTTTTGGTTTTATATTGGGAGATGCTTAGCTATCAACTAGCCCAACTAGGCATAGGAAGATTGCGATATTACAATAATTTCAACTGTTATGACCGCATCCAACTATCATACTTTTTGCTGACAATAACCTCTGTCGACAAATCACAATAATGTTTTACCGCTGCTTTGAGTACCTTGGTGTTCGCGTTTATTTGGGAAGTATGTAATCCTAGGTTTTAGCTGACGCCTCAACCAGAGACGTCACGTTGATAAAGCGGTTGGGCGCAACGTTGCATCTACACGATGCCAGTTCGATGTATGTACTAAGTCAAAAACAGGACCCTTTCGTTTGTGCCGTCGCATTTACATTGAATTTGTTCGCGAACAGAGACGAATGCTAAGTGAAAACTAATAATTGTCGTAGTACTGTTATTGGCCGATTGCGAGTCACTACTTCTGGGCTAGCAATGAATCCAATCCCCTTTCTTACTTGTTCGCTAACAATGGATGTGGATTCGACATCGGGTTGGGCGCAGGTTAAGTTTAGTCGCACATAAGCTGCTTTAAGTTCATTGTCTTGCCACTTCTGTTTGTAGCGGCGATCTGTTAAGAACAGAAAACCATAACATTAAAAATCCATTGTCTGGCGCAGCTGTAGCACACACCTGGTTTGCTGTTGTTGTACATTTTCTTGCTGAAAGTGCCGCTTCAGTGTTTAACGATGTTCTACGCTTTCATATGAGCGTAGTTGATTTGGACCACCTCTCATCGCACTTTATAATATTTTGTTAGAGAGCTACAACAACCAAAAGCTAATTTACGTCAGAAAATTGAAATTCGAACTAGATCAACTACAATAAATTCCAGTAATGTTTTGATTCAACGTAACTCTCGCACTGTGTCCTTAGCAGCGGCTCGTTTTTGTTTCGATACTGCTATACAATTTTATTTCAAATGTGACAACTTCGAATTAATTACTCTAGACTTGAGTGTTACCGACCGTTTGTTTATTATCTTGTTGAAACAGAGTGAACGAAGCCAGCGGAGTTTCCACTGAGGGAGATAGGGAGAAAATCGTAAAAAATTCTTTATCTGTCGCTGCTCGCAGCTTATATGTCGCGACACAGGTTCGCATCGAGAACTGGAGACAACCAGAATAACGAAACGTTCAATAACGATGTTTTTGCAAAGAATCGCTATATGGTGAATAACAGACATTTGGATGGTTGATCATCAGAAAAATAATATTTTCTGTTGTGTGTCCGTTACGCTAACTCGTCGTTTGGCGTCCACTTTGACCTGATGAATATCTACTGATACCGGCACTTAATAATAGTAATATGTAAGGGTATAGTTGTTCCCAAAAGATAGATGTATTGAACATGGAAACTATCGGTTTTTTAATTGGGTTGGCAGTGTCTGTCCCGTATTGCGAAAACCCTTAGTAGCTGTAGCTACCGTTGGAAGAATATACGCCACATACACCGTCGAGAAAAAATATAAATTATGGAAATAAGCAATGGTCGTAAGCGGTGACCGGCTGAGTCGTCAGTTGTCACGCTCTGCCCCGTTTTCATTATGTCGAAATGACGTTTAGATTGCGTTTTGTCATGAGTGCTTTTCACTAGCTCAATTATTACTGGATCTCGAAGTTATATAATGTATTGATGACTTGTTTTATGTTTTAGACAACACTGATTTGGTCTATGCAGAGTTTATGCGAATTCACAAATGCTACGATCTGATCCCGAATAGCACGAAGCTGGTTACGTTCGACACAAATTTAGAGGTACAGTGTAATTTCATTTGCCGCTGCCATTTTAATTTGTAATTACTATTGTACATATTTAAACCCTGCGTATCTCTTCAATAGCTACACGGTAACCTGATTCAAACATTTTCAGCACATAACACTTTATATATAACCCACGTAGGTTTATTCGCATTGCGTTTTTAATACAACACATTGACAACAAAATAACATAAATCACACTTATCCGATACGCCGTTTGCTGTGGTATACTGCATGGTTACTTATACGCATCACTTTTATGCAGTCAGTCTTTTATGCAGCGGTCATAACTCACCTTGTTGGGCGGTATTATCAACCCAAATGGGGCAGCGAATCGCCCAAGCTAATAAAATCAGTAAAGTCTTACCCGCGCTGCGCCATCCAGTGGCGGAAAAAAGTGACATATTCTCGCTTGGATTAGTTTATTTAACGGTTACAGCTGTTGTGACAGCTCAAATGAAAAAATTACAATTCGCCGTTAAGTATTTCTTTTGGAATCCGCTACATGTTCCCGCATTTTTATAAACATTTCGAAACTGTAGTGGTCAGAGTATAAGTGTATCGACTAATCAACGGACGCTTGAAGCATTTGAATACAAAACGGGACATGGAAGTTTTACTAAAAATATTATTTGTTGTATTTTTTAGGCCAAGAAAGCATTTTTCGCTCTGGTTTATAATGGTATGTATTAAAATGTTTGATTTTTTACTAGCAGATAATGTAACAGCAATGTATAAATAATGTGATTTGAAAAGTGGACTGTTCATCGTTTAGAAAGTTTTACCAGAATATCACAATCGAAGATGAAACGGAGCGAGCGTGATTTCATAAATAGTTGTCATTATTTTGTAATTACTTGTAACACTGGCGTTATGTTTTATGCTTATGCCGCTCTATTACCCTCTGTAAACTTTGATGCCTTATTATGCCGGTATGATAGAATTTAATCCACATCATTAATTTATTATTGACTTCTCCAAATCGGATAGGTATTTTAACCTCCGACCAGTGTCCTCCTGTTCATGCCGTCACACAAATTTTGGACTCATCCGGGCCATGGCCCCTGGTACTCTCGTACACAATTAATGAATTAAAATTTTTTTCTGTAATCACTTGTAACAGGCTCTATGTTTGATGTATGTAGCGCTCTAATACCCTCTGGAGACTTTGATACCTTATGCCAGTATGATAGAAGTTCATGTACACCATTTATTGTCTAGCTTCTTAGGATAGGTATTTCGACCTCCCACCAGTGTCCCCCAATCCATGCCGCTACACAAATTTTGATCTCATCCCAACTGTGGCCCCTGGTACTCTCCTACACGATTAAAAATTTTTCTGAATCAATAAAGATGTGGATTTTCTATATTTTGGCTAAAAATCCACAAATGTTTCTCTTCGGAACTATTTCAGACTCGCTAAAATTTCCCTTTTTAGGTAAAACCGCAATTATTTCAATCAGATGGTATTTTATTCATTATTCTCGTTTTCTGACTAAGTACTTTTTGGTGCCACAGTTCAACTTGGGGGCCCCCAGATGAATTGTGAAGAATCGCTACCCATGTATTTTTCCTTGCCCGTGTTCCCAACTGGGGATCTCCCACGTCATGCTCCCCTTGTATAATTTTGGTAGAGTATAATACATGTCTTAAAATTTATAATAGCCTTTCTTTGGCGCAAAAACAACGCATAATTACCGAATAAGTGACAATTGATGAAATTCGTTGATTTAATCGAGTTCGCCGACGGTCGGTCTTACACCGCTTCAAATCTTTCGTAAAATATGGTACGATCATGTTTTATTCTTGATGCCCGTATCACTTTATTCAACATTCCGAAAACCTATATAACCGTTCTAAATGCACGGAAACGAATATAGTCAAGTCATATAACTGAAGACAGACTACATAATATTTTGGATCAAATGGAAAATGGAAAGATCATGGCATGTTCGTGCTGGGCCTTAGATAATCAAACAATCGTATTAACCAGTGGGTCTAGAGCGCCTTTTTCGGATGCCCAAATTTTTTTAATTGTTGTCATGTTGTCGGTATAAAAAATGAATTACGTCAGAAATGTAATCTAAAGTTAAAGAACTTACACTAAAATCATCCAATTTATATACATAAAGCTAAACATATATACAGAATTTTTGCTAAAAATATCTGTCGACGCGTTGCTAAGTATAGTGTGAATACGAAATACTAAATTTTATTGGACCCACCTTGAAGCACACAATACACCATATTAAAGTGAAAGGACTACGTTTTGGTGTCGCGTTCGTCCATACTTGAAACCCCATAAAACCACACGAAAAGATATATAATTATAGTCAAGTCGGACTCTAAGGTAATAAAACTATTCAGTGTTCTTGATAACCTGCTGTTTGCAAGGTAAATACAATAACATGCCGGCATTTGAAAAATCGACGTTTGTGGCATATTTGGGCCCACAAAAATAGTTGTTAAGCAAAGTTGTAGATCTCAATGTAGTGATTGTGCTTCAGTTTTTAATGCGAAGATTGTGCAGCGAGATATGGGCTGCGAAAACTGGTATCCGTAATGACAACATTTGGCAAAAAAATCGAAAAACTTGTTTTTTTTTGCAATTTTGACCCGGAAGATGGGGCCGGAGCTCTAGAATTCAATTACAGGGCAATATCATCACCACTTTAGCTATTAAAAATATCGAAATCTATCTTCCCAAAGATGAGTTATGAGTGACAAATACAGATTAAAGAAATTGTCATCATTTTACCTGGTGCCCTCACTTCGCTGGCTCCCTTTCAATCAAAATCATCTGTGATTAAATTATATTGTCACATAATGTGCTACGAAGCGAACAGCTAGCCAGTGGACCGCCAGTTTGACATGTACTGAAATAATAATTAGAAACGTTGGATTTATATGTGATATTTTATGCCGTTATTGTCGAATTACTAAGATTATGATATTTTATGTTAGTATAATAACACTAGTTTCTTCAATTCACATATATAAAGTTGAATCGGTACAAGGATAAACACCTGAATCTTCACAGAAATTCCTTAAATTTTCTCGGAATTCTAATGCTTACAAATTTGTTCATTTGAATGAAAAGCAAAACTTTGATGCAGGATGGTCTGACCCAGTTCCTAGACAGAAGTCTGCATAAGCAACTTAGTTGTATAGCATCGTCTTTATTTTCAAATAAGCGGGATTTATGAACATAGTTTTCTGTCATTTTCTTCGAAATTGTATAGGCTTCGTCGACGCTTTCTATATTATCGTATTTAAGTCTATACATCGACGCTTTCTTACTTTGTTTCAGCTTCCTTGTTTTCTTAGCATTATTTGAGTTAAGTTTTGCTCGTCTTCGGACTGAAAAATTTAGTTGGATTTTTCCAGCGACTACAGCACATTCATAGATTTGTCGAAGATTTGTGGAACAACATGCTATCGTACTAATTGCCTTTCAGGGCCTCGTATCAATTCTCATGTTTAGTATTTGACATTTTTTCAGGAGTTCGCGCAGCACCGCTTTGGAACAGCACACTCAATCGATATGTTGGTATGTATTTTTGTAGTACAATTTATGATAATTGCTATTTTAATAGAAGGTTAAAGCAAAGAACTGCGCCGATGTTAGGCATCATGCGTCGCCAAGAACCTCTGCGTTTTGATTCAACTGATGCCGCGAGATTCTTTTACGTTGAGCGGTTTACATAAAATTGATGTTAGTTCGTCCGATTGCAAAATATTTTTTGCGGCTAAAGACATATTGAACCAACTGGTCGGCATCGTTCTTGATTCTTGTTGGAAATTATTGTTCGCTTGAAATTTCATATTTTTTGTCCTATAGGATGCGTCACATTAGGAGCCACAACTAAGTTTAGATTTTCAGTCTTGCATTTGCGTGTGAATGCATTGTTTCATAATGTGTATATTTTTATCGATATACAGTACCCGCAAAAAATGACGGTCGCTCGCTCGAAATAAATTTGCTCTAAAAATAGAATTTACTATTAACTTAAATAGTTTTGAAATCTCGAGCAAGCCACTCGCTCGCGTGCATTTTTGGCGAGTACTGCAATTCAGCTGTATTATTATTTTGTTGTTTCAGGTATGTTAACGATCACAGATTTCATCAATATTTTGCGTCGAAAGTACAACTCGCCCGACGGTATACAGTTCGATCTTGAAAATGATCGAATTTCATTGTGGAAAGAACGAAAAGGTAAAATATTAAACTGAAAATAATTATAAATATGATCGATATAAGTTTTCAAAGAAATTCTTTCTGCTGAGAAATAAAAGATAAAGAAATTAGTTTATCTTTATATAGGAGAGGCAACTACATAGTAGCTAAAACGAAGCGACCGCAGAGACCACAGTTTCTTCATGACTGGTAATTGTGCAAAAGTAAATTTTTTGTGTTTGTTCTGTCGCCCATAATATCACCATTGGATTGATGTATTTTTACAAATTTTTTATTGGAGTATAACATAATCGAATTTTACATCTAAATTTTTGATTGCGTTGCTCCAATTTCCTCGCCAAATTAGCGCAAAACTAACATGAATTTGGAAATTAAGGTCTCATCATTTTTTGATATATTTATTGCCGTATATATTCATAAGTTTGAAAAATGATCACCACTATCAGCACTTTGTAGTTTTTTGTTAAAGCAGCTGCTGTTTGCGAGTCATGACCCCAAATTTCAAAAAATACCCCAAAAACGCGAACTGGGTGTCCGCGCTTCTTGAATCTCCTGGATTATTCTTGGATCTCCTTGAATTCGGTGAAGGCCTCTTTAAGCTCCTTGAATTTTATATTCCACCTCCTTGAATTTTGTGCTGTGTGACAGCTGCAAAATAATTGTGCTTAATGCCTTCAGAATCGCAGAAACATAAGGACTCTCAGCGCACAGTTTCTTGTTAACCTAATATTGACAACTCTTCTGTCAGGAAGTACAACCTCCGCAGAAACAGCAGCGCCTCCGTAATAGTCCGTTACTTCAAATTCCAACCAGGCGTCACTAGGAAGCTTACGGATTTCCAATGATGTAACCAGGGCTGAGATTCTTTGGTGTCTTAAGGCAGTAAGCAGTCGTCTGTCTTACATATAATGATGGTATTGGTTCCATATTTTCGGTCATGTTACCCGATAGCGACATAGCCAAAATCTTTTCGATTGGTCGCGACAAAATTGGATACAGTTTTGTGTTTGGATTGGCTCCCTATTTTCAAGACCGTCTTGTTTCGCAGGTGACACAGTGTGACTTTTTCGTAATTCTGTTCGATGAGGCTTTAAACAGAATATCACAACGTGGACAAATGGATATTGCTGTCCGTTACTAAGATGCTCAAACAAATATTGTTGTTACCCGATATTATTTGTTAACATTTGCAATAGAAACATCATATTGTCAACTATACGGTTGATGATATGCTGTAGAAATATCTCCTTGAATTTTTCCAAAATGTTCCTTGAATTTAGGGGTGCCCGACCCGCGGACACCCTGAGTGAAAAGTGAGTTTCTTGCCATTTTAGGGCTAATAATAACCGTATATATAATGGTTATTTAAGCTGTTATACTCGTTATTTCATTGTTTTAGACCTACGTCGTAATTTTGGATACCAAAAATGGCCAAATTTTATCGTTTTACAAATTAGGTCCATGACGTAGATGGTTTGAAAGGTTTTCGACACCAGTTGTATTTGCATCGTAACTATTCAGTATGGCAAACGATAGGGCTTGTAACCGGAAAATGTGATACCTGCATTTCTAACATGTCCATTGCAGACTTGATAAATTTCTAATGGTTCAGCTTTTTGGCCATTAACGGAATAAACGTTGGGTCTTATGGTTTTGTTATGGGTGTGAAATGTATTAACGTTAGACTTGTCTCGCTGTGTCTTTGAAAAGAAATCAGAAATCTCAATGTGGAACCTCGGAATAGTCAATGAGCGCGTACTTATTGCCAAATAAAGTTGTCCTCATATTAAGTTGTGGAAGTCATCGAACAGTGTTTGTTTGTATATGCAACGAGTACAGTGCCCGCCGGGGTTTCGTTGGGCACAAAATTCTATTGAAATGACTCTCGGAGGTCTGCGGGTGAATTTAGGGATTTAGTATAATTTTGGCGTATTGATTTTATATATAGCATAATGCATTACGTACTTGAGTAAAGTTAAAACAAACATACAACAGCAGAACAGATACCTACATGCAAGCTATGTACAATGCGCAATGTATATACCATATCGAATCACAATAAACGTGTGAGTTGAATAATTTTGTTGGGGAAATCTGTGTAAAAATTTCGGGAAGAGGGGTTAGCTAAATCTATAGTTTGTGATTGGGAGGCATGTTTAGGTGTCCTATCTCACCCCATAAAAACTGTTATTGTATATTAAAACAGCTTTTATGGAGTGACGCCCCGTCGTATGTGTATAGCGAGACCTCGGTTTAAGGTTCCTGGTACCGCCCGGTCGTTAAATCAATATTCCGCCCAAATACAGCCAGAAATACGTGTACCGGTGAGTCAAACTGTTATTTGCTTACTACCAGGTTACATTTGTCGGCTTTTACAATCGATGTGAACAGTACTGCGATTATTGTGAAATATGTTAGCGACTACCATGTAGTAACACTTGCTTTGAGTATTTTTGTAATATATACCGTTTTAGTATCCTCAAGAGTGCTCGGAGCATCAGGCGATACAGAAGGTCCCGTTTTTTATTCGATTGATGTTAACGCCAGGTTAGTAACACTATTTGTCAAAAATTCTGCTGATTATGTGTGAATTAAATTGAAGCGGATTACCGGCTTGTCATTCGGACTAAATTAGAGTTGACAAGGTGGAAGAGCCTTGTTCAAAAATCGTTCCAAATTATTTTGCTAAATGTTAAATTTTGCTAAATGTTAAATCTAAAAAAGGTAAAGTTATTTGCTCAGTGTTCGTTCGAATGTCGACATCCGTTTCATGCTAGCACTGCGCTTTTGTTTATGGCAGTATAACAATAGTTGTTTCTTAAAAACGAACCACAAAACGAAATAGCATTACTTACTTAATAAGCAGGTGTCTCATCTAAGTAGTTTGAGTTTAACAAAAACATAAGCATTTCTATGCTTTCGGTATTAACTAAACGTTTAAGATACAAAACGACAGATTCTTTGAAAGTGGACGAGCAGCTCACGCTTGGCGTAAAACCTAGCCTGCACTTGGTCACTATTATTGCTATCGTAAACTTTGTCTATTTCAGATTGCAAAGTTTGCAATTCTTTGACTTTCGGCAAGTAGTACCGAAACTTTGGGTCAACTTGCGGTGCATTTTACGTGTAACACACCGAAATGTATAAAAATGTAAAACATGCCGAAGAAATGTCATTTTACACAAATTAAGCCATTAACATTGGTAAAACCAAGAGTGGATGATACATTGCCGAAGACTATGATACCGTCAAGCTCAAGTATGTAGCAATCTTCGTGCATTTCATCGGGGCAGTTTATCGGTACCACTGGAGTTCGTTAGTTTTGGACAAATCAGCTTATATTTGCTATTTTGTCCCTATAAAACAGATGAACTGTCCCCTGGAAATACACTGTTGATAAAACCCAGAGTTCAAATACTCAGGAAGTTTTCTAGAAATAATGTAACTTTATCAACATGACTGTACGGACGCTACAGTATTGATCAGAATCGTCTTTCGAGCAAGCAAGCCAAAGCAACCACATTTTCAGAGATAATGTAGCTGATATTAAATGGTTGCTGTTGACAAAATCAAGGCAGACAATCATAGGTATATGATACCGGCAAATGTATATTTCAAATATATACTGTCCAAATGCATCAGTGTCCGTCGCATGTACTTCATTATGGAATCTTTTGGTTTGTCGTTTTAGCCTTCTCGCAGCGATTACACAGTTGTGCCAGCGCCACGTTCATCGTCTGCCCGTGATCAATGTCGACACCGGAAACGTATTGTACATTCTTACCCACAAACGCATACTTCATTTTTTACATCTATATGTAAGTCTAAAAACGTACTTCAGTAATATTTACAGCTGAAGTTTTTGTGTTGCAGACCTAGTTGGTACTTGATGTTTGGTAAACTTTTGTCTCTGCTTAACGCAGTCATATAACATCTAGCTTCTGTAAGGTGATGGAACAAGTTGTACGTGTCGTGTGGACCACACGACACGTACCACCTATTAAACTACCCGTCTGCACCACGGTTCTCAACCAGGAAGACCTCTGGTTGAAGCTTGCAGAAGTCGTTCAATTCATCAATACCATCTACAATCGTCAATAATGGCAATGGTGGCTGCAACAGCAACGTCAACAAACTATGGAAGTGACATTTTTTGGTGCACGGAGTACCCCTGCTCGTACCCCTGGTAAGATTTTGGCAATACCTGGGTTTTTCACGTGCTCAAAACCTGGGGATTTCCATGGGGCCCCCATGATTTTATTCTCGAGTTGGTGGCGGAAATTCTCGCGACACAGGCTTCGCATAGAAAAATGTAGAGGACAACTCTACCCAGGATCATCTCGTCGAAATCTACAGCTTTGAGAAGACTACGAATTTTTTGTGGGGTCGCTGTGGGCCCGAATATGGTTCATCCTCCTTTTGCCAGAAATAGCGATTTTTCAGATTTCGCAGTGTTATTGCTTGTTTTACCTTATAATAAATACCTCCTAGGTTATAAAACATGTTGGATGCGAGGGTTTTGTTATATAAAGAGTCTAACCTGGCTATATTATACTTTTTCATGGGGTTACAGGAATTTTACGGTCGACGAACTCGATTTTTAAAATGTAGTGCGATTTCATTTCTCTGATTATGTGATTATTTATTGCATGCAGGGCATCAAAAACGGTCTATATAGGTATTTATGAAGGCTGAATACAATAATTTGGTTATCTTGGGTCCAACGTGCATACTTCAAGCCTTTTCATGGGTTTTAATGGGTTTAGGGTAAATGAATCCGATTTCAAGAATATGGTCTGTTTTCTGTTATGCACGAGTAAACTTAACTTGCTCCTATCGACTATCTTATTTTGTAATAGCCGATAGTGAATCGCAAGCCGTTGTTCCGAAACAAAAGCGAAAAGTTCATCGGTTTTTCGATAACAGAAAGTTGGCAAAATCAGAAACAAATGCCAAAATTATGACTTGTGTTGTAACAGATTTAAGATTTTGAATTTGCAGTGAAAACTGTTATCTAATGCCTATCAGCTTTCGATTTGAAATTTGTCGCTGTTCGCGAACAAATTTAACATAATAGTGACGTCACAAATTAATCGATCCCTTGGCTTTGCTTGCAGTGTTAGCGAACAAATTCAGCGAATCCAAATCCGGTTGATTTTCGTTCGCAAAAAATTCGGTATTATTGTTGAATTGTCGCGAACACAAATTTGTCGGATTATTATCGCGGAGCTGTGTGTTCCCGAACAGTTTTGCGCCAGATTACGGTTTATCAAAAACTTTTGTTAGATTTTTTAACCGAAATAGCAAAATAGAATTATTGATAGGCGTGGGTTAAGTTTACTGTCGTATTATTTGGTTACCTACTGCGTGCAACTCATCATTATTGTCTAATAGTATAGGTCTTCCGGTATGCTGAATACGATGGATTGATTATCTAGTCCAGCACGAATATCTTATGTCTTTTAAGACGTTTTGATCGGGTTCAGGCTCAATGTACCCGATTTTCATAAAATAGTATATCTTCAGTAGTTTGGTACATGGCATCAAAACTAGTTTATATGGAGGTTTTTCGGTATGCTGAATTCAATGATTTGTTTATCTTATTTGCTTACTAGAGCCCAGGGTGCATATTTCAAGCCATTTCATGGTTTAGGGTCATTGAACCCGATTTCCAAAATATAGTCTGTCTTCAATGTCGTTTGGTTACGTACTGCGCACAGGTTATCAAGAATAATTTTGTCTATATAGGTTTTCTGGTAGGCTGAATACGATGACTTGTTTATCTAGAAACCAGTACAAATACTTGTCTTGATGCATAGTCGGTTGTTTTCGACAGGTTTAGGGTCGACGAGGTTTTAGTATTTTCAATGGATTCAGAGTTCAAGAGGTTTTAGGGTGGTGTATACATCACAGCTTGTTACAGTCTATTAAACAAAATAATAACTTAAAATGACACCGCGCTCGCTCATTTCACTCTCGCATGCGAGATACTAGTTACTACGATGCACAAAAGGGTGCCGGTGCCGAATCAGCCTGTATAGAATTTTCTGGAGTGGCAAGAAACATAAGTGATATCACAGTTCAGCAAGACGATTCAAAGTATAATAAACTGCCGACTTTCTGTCTTTTTGGATGAAAAGTGCTGAAGTAGTTAGTGCAAATGTCGATATTCCTCTGATTAGAATAAACACAATTACACAATATATTGTTGTAGCTTGCTACTTACTGGAATATCAGTATAGCAGGGTGTCGTGGGCCCTGGGCACCGGCTGGATAACCGGTAGCATCAAAGCATCGTCACATAGACTGTGGTGACACTTAAATTTTAACGTTTAACGATAAACGCGTCCAGATTCATTAATTTGATAAATTTTATAAGCCATCGGATTTGGAATATTGTAAGTAAAATTTATTGAAACTCGCATTAAGAGTGTGCAGAAGTAATTATTCCAGCTAAGCATTACATTACCGACACACTCCGAACTGACCTGTTCCTACGGCAGGCTCTGAAATCCACGCATAATAGTGTGCGTTATATAAGTTTTTCCCAGATGCAAGATCTTCCTGAACCAGAATGGTTGAAGAAAACACCTCAAGAACTCGGCATTGGCACGTGGAATGACATCCAAACAGTAAGTGTGGTGTTAGACACTAATTTCATTTTAGCTATGTATTTTGTAGTTTTTGATATTAGCCTTCGGTGAAGGATGTCTTTTAGTTATTTTTAGTCAAAATACATACAGTAAAAACAATTTCTAACAGCCGTATTAACTTACTTTCGAATAATAAATTTTGGCTTCTCCTAACTACCAACATTATTACCGGGCATGGACTGGCGGTCCTCGCAGTTCAGAACTCTAGGCTCAGCTGAAAACACTTGGGTCGATTCCTCCCTATCCATTCAGCACTGTAACAGTCGCCATGTGCAATTTAACTTTTGACTGCAATATGGATATGTAACAAAGGAAAGTTTACTTTTAGCAGCGCGGAGAAAATATTTTGGATTTTTATCCAAGTGAAAAATTAGCATATTATTTTTATCCTAATAAATAAAAATTGACCAATTTGTTGCAGTGGGTGAAAGGACAATCCCAGACTGAAAAAAGTACGCAAAATACGAGCGTAACAACGTTCGTTTATAAACAAACGTTACAATATTGGTTTGTATTTAAGTGTGTTTACGTTTAAGTTCGTTTATGAACGAACGCAAAGAAAATTCGTTCTAAAATACGACAAATTTTGTTTATGCTAACATTCGTTTGTTAACTAACGTTGCCACGTTCGTTTGCGTTCACGTTCGTTCGAGTTCGTTTTTATGTCCTTATTTTTGTGAGACTGTAACTGGAGAGGCCAAAGTTTACCTGGGGACACGAAGTGGGTAAACCTGGGTTCTGGGGGAGGTTAATATACGTGGCCCCGCCGTGTCCTTTTATTTCGAGAAACCGAAAACGCTTAGCTACATAATTCTTTTCGATATTCACAAAAGTCGATGACCTTTTGACCTCCTCCGCACAGTCGATCATCATCGACTTTTGGTATTAACAAATAATGTTGGTAAACCTTTCAGTGCTGTAAATGTTCTTAACATTACCCTACTTTGTGCTCCATGTGTTGGTGGCGTATAATTACTCTTAGGTATCGAAAGTGACTGAGGAACATACAACCAGCGGTTTGAATATGGCGTGTCGGAAGGTCTTAACAGTCCGTCCTTACATTGCGAATTTATAGAAGCGTCTTTAATATGAGTATTCGCAAAATACGTACACGTTCGAAATCACGAAGATGACTTTAGGAGTGTTTGCAACCGATCACTCCTGTCATTTGACAAACCTGAGCCATGCGGAGCGGATGTATTAGATGTTGATAAGGTATTTCGGTATTATTCCTCTTACAGGTTCACGAAGACACTCCGCTGATCGAAGTGCTGAATTTGCTCATCGAGAAACGCGTTTCGGCGCTGCCAATTCTTCGTCGGGAAGAAAACGATCGCCTAGTCAATATTTATTCAAAATTTGACGTTATCGTACGTGAAAAGAGTCTGTGCATCATTGCGTACAACGGAGAGTCCATGACATGTTTAACATGGTGGTGGGGGAAGGCGGTGTGACCATTAGTCTTTCGCACCGTCCACTAAGCGTATTCACCGACCCCTAGATTCCCCCCACCTTCCGAAATTTTTTACCCACGTATTTTCGGTGTGGTATTATTTTTCAACCCTTATGTTTTGTGATAAGATTTTAGCTATACTGGTGCATTGTACCTTATAGGTACCCCGTTATGCTGTTATACATTTTATCGCGCATACTTTTGTACTAAATGTCACAATATCCAATGTACCGTAGTCGGAAGAGTTGACTTCTGCTTGCAACGTGCCGGTCGAGCAATAAAATTTTATTTTGAAATTCTATATGTGGTTGTTTGCTCGCCGCTCGCTAACCCTTAAGCCGAGAGTAAATTGTTGCAAGTACTGTATAATGCTGCACTATGGTAGAGTATTTTTGGCAAAAATTCCTCTAAATGGATCAGCCTACACTTCAAACGGGTGACCCACAACTATTCGGAGTCAGGGTATCACCGGCAAAAATTTTACCGGCTTCCAGTTTTGGATCATGTTACCTCCGCTAATCCGGGGAATTGCCCAAAAATTTATGTTTATAACATCGCCCCCCGAAACTACATGAGTTGGGTTTATAAAAAGCATTTTAACAGAAAATATACCATAACGTACAACGAGGGAGACCATGCAAAAACACTAGTTATAAATCAGCGGTATTAGTTCGAAATTTTGCTGGAACAGCGTTCGAAGTGTGATTTTCCAGATCTGGCTCAATCTTAGCGTGTTATGTAAAGATTTCATCGAGGGCTGGCGGAAGCTTACTTCGAAAGTTATCAACACTGATATTATTCAACATTTCATGAATATACTTTTAAAGTCGTTATTTAATATGGAGATTTTTGTTCTATTTCGATCAAATATTGTGTTCATTCAAAATTGAGCAGCTGCGGCTGTCAGTTGTTTATATATAACTAAATAGTTATACATACAAACTTTATGTTTTATGGTAATATGTAATTCACAGATTTTGTTGATTCTTGCAGTAGTGTTATACTCATTGGTTACACTCGCGAACATTAGTGCGTTTTCGTAAATTTAGGCTTTCATGGATGGAAGAAAAGTCCCAAATATTAGCAATAATAATGTTGTGTGTTTTGTTGTTATATTTTTCTGTTTTACAACGTTGAGATAATAACATTGTTATAAGTACTGTTTAGAACGTTGCAGCGGAGAAAACGTACAATGATCTCGATGTGAAAGTTTCTCAAGCGCTAAGGCACCGGGAATCTGTAAGTTTGATATTTTACAGTAACAGTATTCGCTCGCCAGAAACGAATCCTGTTCGGTCGACGCTCAGACGATGGTTGTTCAAAAAAATTGAAATTTTTGTTCAGAACGTGTTCAATTTTTTGAAGTTCGAGAATTGTAGCGCGATTGTTCGCGGATGGCTCGATTTAGTTCGTTTTTATTTCGATGTTGGTTCGGTCGAAACGTGACAGTTTCTAGCAAGTACCGCGATGGCGGCAGTTGTTGTGGCTTCGCTCGACGTTTTGTCATTTTAATGAAAAAAATTTTGTGCTAAAATAAATGGTTTAACATTTTTCAATTATTTCAGCTTGTAGGTGTTTTTTGCCAGAGTGTGCCGTTAGGTGCTTCTAAGATTCGTAGTCAACAAGCGTAACAAAGTGCAATAACGTAGAGCCGAAGCCTTTGCTAAAGAGAAGTGTATTTTTGCAGAACTACTAGCTTATGTAAAACTGCTGGTTCAGAGGAACCTTAAAATCGGCTAACTGCACACTACAGCAAAAGACGACTACACCCTGAAATTAATGAAAAATGTAAAACTACTTTCCAACAAAATCTTTTTTTCATTAAAATGTCAAAACCACGAGCAAAGCCACGACAACAACTGTTGCCGTAAAAATTGGCCCCCTTTATCGTCCATCCCACTCAATACACTGGAACACCGTAAATGCTATCGGCACTGAATTTATTGCAAAATTGCATAAAGACGAAAATATATATACAATACCCATAAGCTGTCTCTAAGATTCTTATAAAGCAGCAGTTTTTCATAAGCTCCTACATAGTTCTGTAAAAATATACATCTCTTTAGCAGAAGCATCGATTCTGCGTTAACTTTGTTACATTACTGCCTGCGTAAGAATTTTTGCTATAATACTGCATTACGTGATTATTTTTATTCCACGACAATGATGCTACGATCACCAGTTTTAGATTATAATGTTATAACTGGTGTACCGCCCGAAAGTTTGACAAAAAATTTTCTTATATAATGGTTATAATTCATATGGTTTTCGCCAACGGTATTTATTTTGCAAAACTATTTTTGTACATCGAAGCAACAAGATTTTATTATGAATTGCTCATGTTTTGTTTCTTAATAATTTTTATCCTGTAGCGCAGTGGTTATCGTTATGATTGTAGTTGCACCGCTTTACATTTTGGGTTTTATGTCCCTGATCGAAACGCGCTGGCCTTGTGGTTGGCATTAAAATGCTTGACGACCTATTTCATATCAAAATAGATCAATCTTTGCCGTTGTTATTTTTTATGTACATAAGGTCAGAAATAAATGGGAAAACCTGAAAAAAGTGTATTATACAGTCACACATCCGCTACAAACGGGCACGATATTTGGTGTAGCAGCTGCTGTACAAAATAAACGGCAATAGTACACATTATTATTGCTGGCAGTGGCAACTAAACGAAGCAGCTACAACAGAGTGATGGCTGACGACGCTTTTGAAGCTTAGTGGGCCGGCTTTGGGGTAGGGTATAGAAATTGACTTATGTGACTTGCAAACAGGTGATGTAGTTAGGTGTTTGTGTTATGCGCTGTATCATACGTCATAGTGTGTTCGCCATACACTGTCATGCGTCATGTACATACATACGTAATTAATATATAATATTCTGAGCGACTCGGGCGAAACGAAGGTAGGGTTCGTTGATGTTGTGTTAGGGACAAAACATTTGGAGAATGTTTGGAATGTGTGTCTGTAAGTCCAACCACCGCGTTATATTAATTAGTGAATGGATTTTCAATGTTGTTTTAATGAAAATAATAAGTTTTTGTTTTTATAAAGTATTAGTTATAAAAAGTATAAAGTAAAGTTATAAAAACTAAAGGGAAGCTAAATTAACAGTTGAGCTATTTGATTTTTTATTAGCAACCATGTTTTCAAAACCATCTTGGAATGCGAAAAATTTTTGTAGGAATTTTTCTTCGTTTTTTATGGAAAGCAGAAGGGTTTTAGGTTTCTCCAAAAAATCTATCGTTAAGATATATTTCGATATAACACGTTCTAAACTTTTATTTAAAAGAAAATTTGTATAGATTATTACTATGTGTTGGAACTTGTTGCACTCATTTAATCATTATTTGTAGCCATACATCATGTTTTATAAAGTTATGGCGTTTTGATCGAGAGAGTGCAAGGTTTCGAAACTATTAAAATTGGATAACAAATTCTATTGTCAGAACAAACTTGTTTCCAATAAAGATGGAATTCGGGTCGAGTTTTCCTGCCCGGCTCGACCCGGCCCGACAGCAGTTTCAGCCCGACCCGACTTTGTTTCTTTTTAAATAGCATATAATATTCTGTAAAATCTAAGTCAATCGTGCTTCAGTGGAAGTGTTCTTTTACATAGGTTGTTTTATCGCTCCGCCTATTTTTCTGCTGACAGTAATAAAATTTTATGTCACTAATAGCACGAAAATATCTTTTGTAAATATAATAATGCGGAATGCGACTTTGTGAATATTTAATTACAATAATTATCCGTTTAGTATAGTTTGATTGATGCGATGGGAATGAGCCTAAAATCAACAAATTAGTGTTGATGCTGTGCTTAAATACACCAATATAACTGATCTAAAGCCCACTACCCTCCGTAGTTACATCTGCGGTGTTGAGGATTAGAAGGCCTCGACCCAAGAATGGTGGTAAAATTAATTCACAACGCCAACATGGCGATCCGAGGCTTACCACCCTTCCTAGTTCAAATTTAAGGTAAATTTCCAAATCCGAAAACTACGTAATTAATGAAATTTGATGAATTAAAAAAGTAATATAAAACGCAACGAATACACCAGAAAAGATTTTAGAAGATATAAGTTCCTAGGCTCTCAATTCGCTGAAAATTTTGACAGGGGGCACGAACGAGGGGGCGTCCGATTTTGCCAGGGGTATTTTTCCAAAGAGGAAAACGCTTAAGAATCGCGTCAAAATGCTTTTGATGGAGGGAAAAGCGATTTCGAAGCAAATTTTGGGAAAATTAGAGAACTTTTTGGCTTCAGAACGGAATTTTAGCACAGATTTTATGTACTTTGGACCGATTGGAAACAAAAAATTTTCCAACAGGTGGTCAACTGGGGGAGCCCAAAATTTTGCCAGTGGGAATGAACCGAGTGCACCTGTTCTGAACCAGGGGTAATTGAATAATGCCAGGGCCCTCACCCCCCAATTTGGAGAGCTCGGAGCTCGGTCCCAATTAAAGAGCACAGATACATACATACATGGGTATATTTGTACGTTTTATTTTAATGTGTTGCAGCTGGTAATACCTGCCAACCATTTGTAATCCGTTGCGCTGAGAATTCTAAACTTTACAAATAGCACTGCACTTCTGAGTTCTTTCCTGTCGTGTAGCCCAACCCGGTTTGACCAGACCTCATTTCCATGTTTACTTTCGAGCGAGAGTCAGACATTTTTAGCTAATGCTGTATATCCGTGGTATAGTAGTACATGTAATGCATGGTGTTACATTGCTATATACATATATGTGCTGTGCTTATGCCTTAGGTTCAGAAACATTGCAGTGCGAAGAAAAATCAATGCACAAAACCCGAATGTGTAAAGTTTGGCTGAGCTGTGTTTAGTGATTTTCAATTCACTGCAGTGGCATAAGTATTGTTTTAGTACTTCGAGGGCGTGCGAACTTGTAACGTTGATGATTCGCTCAAAACCGTAATGGACAAACTTGTTCACGCTCAGGTGCGTTTGTTGTCAGTTTAGCCAGAAATTGGTGATTAATAAAATTGATCAGGGATCGTGCATAATTATAGCATACGCGTCCGATTAAATGAGAAGACTTTGTTTAAACGACAAATTTAAGTTATTGGAACAATGGAATAATGCTGTGATAATGGATAAATTTTCTTCTAGAACTGATTCGAACGAGAAAAAAGCGTAATCGTATCATCCAAAACAGGTCTTCGAAACAGAATTCCAATAGTGTTATTTAACAAAGATTTGGACACTATGTCAAAGACAATCACGAACAGACGAGCGCGGTCATTCATGATGGGAAAATCACATAATTTTTGTTAAGTCAAGAGTGCATAAAAAGTATGAAACTGCACTAACATGTAATATTTTTGCTAAAGCGGCAGGTTTCAGCAGTTTCTTGAAGTTGGAAAAACGTTGAATTATAACTTTGTAGGAGATTACGTTGGAGGTACAGCGTTGGAGTATACCTGGAATAACAACCTACTTGGCCAAAACAGTCTAGTGTCCGACCTAATCTCCACAATTCTTCGCAGGTTCAACTTATACCACCAAAGTTGTATATTTTTATTCAAGAGTATATCAGAAATTGAAAATATTGCTTCTCGCTTTAGAATTTATTTCATAAGTATTTAATGTTCGAGAAAAGTGAAAGGTTTGGGTATTGAAAAAGTTTTCGTTTTCCAATTATTCGTTTTGTCTTAGTCGATAAATCTAAAAAAAATTGAAAAATTATCGCTTTTAGAAATTTTTTAATAAATCATAATAACTGTCAATGTATATAATGTAATGAATCAATTCCACAACTGTATGTTTGAAGAGAACGGGTATATATAATGTAGGACTTGGCTGCAGTAGTATTTATAAAAAAATTATAGATCGCTTTATCTACAGCAAATTAAAAATAAAATTTGCACCGAAGAACTGTTTGGCATCCCTGACGTACGAAATATTGTAGCTGTAAAGGTCTACATGACATAATTCGGGTTTACTCACGCATGAGAGCGACTGATCCGACAAAGTTTTTTGGCATTTGCCGCTCTTATATTGATTTTTCATGGGCACAGTGTGTGTTGACTCACCAGCCGTATAAAGAACCTGGTAAAGTCAATTCTACTACTAGTATGAATTTCGGATGTACCGTATTACCTACCATTTTTGCAATTTCAGGTTCACCGAATGTTTATCGTCGATAACAATGAAGATAAACACGTCGTTGGTATTGTGTCGCTTTCCGATTTGCTCTACTATCTTGTGCTCAAACAATGCGCAGGTTAGAATTATTGTTTGGGTTACTGCGTGGTATAGGACTTCATGGTGGTCTGAATCTGCTTGCACTGCTGATCGGAAGGTACCACGTCCACAATTAACCTACAGAAAGAACTAATCAAGTACACAGCTCATACTTTACGGCTTTTGTTTTACCCTTGCGTGTTATGGACCCTTACACTTTCCTAGCAAACACTAAATCTAGAAAAATGGGAATTGAAAGCAAGCTTCAGAACGAAAGTAACCAACGACAGCCCCTTTTACACAGAAGAACTGGACACTGCGACACAGAAGAATAGGTATGCACATGTTTTTTCAAGACGGAATCTGTGCCCGACTAGGTCTAATTACGATTTCACTGAGGCTGAGTTGACATCTCTGGGTGTGGAGCAGGAAAAATTCCTGTACACACAGCTTGTAAAGATAATACAATGTTGACAGCGATGAACGTATATACATACAGTCGCGGCCAGAAATAAGGGCAATCGCAATCGATCGAAAATTCGTTTAATCGCAATCGATTGAAATCGATCGAAATTTCGTTTAATCGAATAAAATCGAAATTTTAAAATTTTGAAATTTATGTAGTTGCGCGAAAATCGAAATCGATCGAAATTTCGTTTAATCGAAATCGATCGAAATTTCGTTTAATCGAAATCGATCGAAATTTCGTTTAATCGAAATCGATCGAAATTTCGACCGATTATTTTGCACTTATTTCTGGCCGTGACTGTATATCATGTACATTGCGACATAAATTATGTAATCAAGTAAAGGATATAAACTTCGTAGCCAATTTTGTTTTGACGTTACGACGTTCACTTTTGTTTGGAACACTTCAGTAAGTTGTACAGATTTCTGTGTATTTTGTTGTTGCTTGACCAGGTAAACTTTTGCTCGCGCAACGGGCGGAACACATGTAATTAATACCTTAATGTGCGCTCAATGTCTATGACATGGCTCCAAATTCAGCATTTTACAATTCCTGAATGACATTAATACACAGGCATTACATTGACAGCAACGTTACAGTCATTCTAATTTCAGATTATTCAAAACTGTCGAAATCTTTATTTCTCCAAAGATCAAATAGTGAAAGTCTTGAAATTTATAAATCACAAATTTAATGGAAAATTCTATACTGAAGAGCGATTTTTGTGTTTTTAGAGCATAACACATGCCTTATTTGATGTATACCACGCATAGACAATGACTTTTATCGTATACAGCAATCCCGAAAGCCACCTTATTTGTCAACAGCCAACAGCTTAATTATAGTTCTTGATGAGAGGATTATGTTGTCTCCATTTTACGATTTGATGCCCATTGTAAGAGTTATAACCTAAATTATTGGAAAATATCCAAAATTCGCCAATTTCTGTCGGTCTTGTGTTAATTTTGGTAGGAAATCATTGAAGCACGACAAGCACAAAGCTAGGTGCTGAGCTAAATTCTATTACGCGTTTTCTATTAATAAAAAATGAGATAGTCGATCCATTTGATGAAGAGTTATACGGCGAATATTATGCATAATTTGTTTCAATTTACTGTTTACTATTGGGGGAAACTCTGCTCGATTTAATTCACTAATGGAGAAGTTATTTTGTTGATCCAGCGAAGCATATGGTCAGTGGTTCGATATCTTAGGTAAGCAGTAAACTTGGGTAATCTTTTCGCCGTTTCAATCATGGCCTATACGTAATTATGTTCCATTACATCATTATAAGTAAACATTTCATGTTGAATACGTGCTAATTTTAATCAGTGCTAAAGTTCGGGATGCTCTCACGTTGTCTGGTCAAACTTGGCCTCTCGGCGCGAATAAAATAGTATTTATGGGCATATGCAATTATATGACTTCTCACATTACCTGAGGGCACGGTTATCACTCAGCTAGTCTAGTATAAATCCTCTCACATACTTCTGAGGTGTGATTAGGCCTCACATGGAGGAAGCCTAAAATTGCCTTGGTCTATGAGCGCTAAAATCCTGGGATTGGGTGCTCCTCTCGTGGAGAAAGCAGTTAACAAGTTTGAAGCCTCGAGGGAACAACTTGCTGGTATTGTACATATATCTTTGGCAAGTATTGTACATATGTGCTGAACGCACGCTTTGTCAATTAAATTACCTTTTTATAATGTTTTTTTGCATTTTAATATTCCTGTTTTAGAAGTACAAATTCCTGTACCAGCTGCCGAAGGAGCGAAGCCGACGTTTGAATGAATTAACTGGGTCCAAAATGGCATCGCTTTGGATGTTGCTTGATGAATCGATCGCGAAGCAATAATTGCTTCAATGCGCTGTCGCTCTATGTTGTAGTTGTAGTCCGCGAGAATTTGATGCCAACGCATAGACTGGACGTTCAAATTTCCGATCTATAATAATTGACAGAGCGTAGTGTAACGTAACGAACATTGTGTATTGTAGGGGTGAAAGCTTTTAAATTCTGTCTGCGTGTGTTTGTGTCATCATCTATAACTCGGATTTTTATTATCTTATCCCACTTAACCGATTTTCATTTTCTTGGGCTCATTCGAACCGGCATAGTCGATTTACCGTGAACATCTACGTGCTTTTTGATTTGAGGTCTGGTTCCGGGTCAGAGATCAAACTGACGGTTTTTACCCCATTTTAGTACGTTTCTGAAGCTAGGTTATTTTTATCTTTATTTTCGTTTTTTCTCTGTTTGGTTTTGTTTCATAGTACAATCATAAATGCTGATGCCTTTTCTTTGTTTTTGTTTAAGGGTCCGGTCCTGGAGTTATGAAGTTTGAGGTGCACCGTCGTGGTTTCTCGATCCAAAATTTGAAAATTCATTGTGACGCCTTGGGCGGCTGAAAAGTTTAACTTGGGGGTTTTCGGGCATGGAAAACTCCTTGCCGATGTTGGGCTTGTTCTGCGACCCATGGTTCCATGAGTGCGGAGGTATGGCGTCCTTATGGTTCTCGACCTAAATTTCCTCATTTTATTGTGACGTCCTGGGAGGATGATAGCTTGCACATAGGGTTTATCGGGCATGGGCAACTCAGTGTAGGTGTTAGTTTTGTTCTGATTTGCGCGGTATTGTGTGATATTCATATATCGACGTATGCTATCGAGAGCTGATTGGCTATGCACGGAAAAGCGTAGGTGTACCTATGCTTCACTACGCTCTGCAATCTGGATAGAGTTTGTAGTATTATAATATTCTCGGCTCTGCTGTGATGATACTTTCTATAGTTATTGGTATAAATGTATTGTACATAATGATATTAATAATTACTTTTAAACAGGTTTTGTGGTGAGATGATGACGTTATAGAATACTAGTAAACGTACTAAATTACAAAAAGTGAGCAGAGCAATAGGCTAAGTATTTTATACCGTATTTATATATATATATACGCCAGGGAGTAACCGGAATTGCGGTTCCGGTTCCGGCGAAAATCGTGTTCCGGTTGCGGTTCCGGCAAAGCGCAAAAACCATACCGGAACCGGAATTCCGGTTTAAAAATTTTGTTTGAAATTTTCCACGTTTTTTGCTTCATCTGTAATCCAAACATATGTAATATATATTATACAATGATCAAGCTCCAATACAACCAAGCAAAAGAAAAGATTAACTAACCAATTTGCCGTGTGAAACGTAATTAGGGCACATAATTTGAGCAGGAATTTTTCATAATAACCTGCAGGAGTTTGTTAAATCAAAGTCAGGTCGATGCTTGTAGCAGCTATTTTACACATCCAGAAGTCTGTGGGATACGTTTGAATTAAACCGGTCCAACTCGGTAACAGAGTATGGCTTACGCAGAAGTATATATGGTATGCTTGGCTAACATAAATTGCGTCAAGCACCCGCTAGTGCGCTTGAAACTTGGTAAATCAGTCTAAATTGAAGTAAACTAACGTTATCTGCAACGCAGCTAGAAACTGCTTTCTTGGCAATGAACTGTATTTACTGAAACTGTGCGAGCAGCATCACAGTGTGTCTCATTTATAGCATTCTGATTAGGAAGTTATCATCATTAAGATCTAACTGACGGGCAGTGATTGTCCAACGCTAGCCTGAACAGTGTCTCTGACCACTGATCAGAAAATTACCTTCTATTATTTTCTCTTAGAATCATATAAACGAATAATTTTAAGTTTCCTACAGAAGAACATGCAACAAACGTATGTGTAGTAAAGGGAGGCGACGGAAGACAGAGCGAAAGTGTGTATTCTACGCTCCAAGCTTTGTAAGCACATTCGATTTGACGCAGTATACGCAATGGTGTATAGTGGAAGACATTTTTTGCTCTGAATGTCCAAAAACCGACATATTTGATCGATAAATAAACATTATTAGCTTCCTCAGTCTCTTTAAAGTTTCAGAAAGGCAATAATACCACCGCAATACATTAAGTTTAATGTGAAAGCTATTTTTAATCCATTTTAAATCCACTATGCCTTCATTTCTTCCATCATCTGTTTTACTATATATAAATTTCGAAGCCCAGGTTCCGGATCCGGTTTAAATCGACGGTTCCGGTTGCTGGTTCCGGTTCCGGTTATTCCCTGATATACGCGTATTTCAGCTAAATATTTAATCAATATAAATAAGTGTGATTTTAAAGTTTACTTAAAATTGACTAAATAAATAACTAATTAACATATACTGGCAAACTTTAGAGTTTCGGAAATGTTATATTCGTATAGAAAACAGCGATATAGAAAACCGCCATGTGTAAATTTTTCATTTCTGAGCACTTTAAAAATTTCTGAAAAATATCTTATTAATAAATAATTAGTAATTAGCTAATTAATCAACTAATTTGCATCTTTTTAACTTTCTCGAACAGCGCCAAATTCTTAATTAGCACGGCGAGATGTAGTATACGCACCAAAATAATAGATGTACACTAATTATTCTGTTAAAAGTAAGCAATTTTTGTTTAAAAATACCAAAAATAGGCTAACACGCTTAACTAATTAGTTAATTACTAATTTCCAAAAAATATAAAATATTTTGACAAAAACTATGTCTTGCATCTGGAGGATGTTAGGCGTTTCAAACAAAAAATTAAAATCGGCCCAATAGTTAATGAGGAGTTCGACGGACAGGCGGTGCCAACTTTACCTCTTCTGGCGAAAACAAAGACGCTTCGCTCAGCTCGTATTATAATTATTACTTATATTACATCCAATAAAAGCGCATCACACTTGACGGTCCCGCGGTAAGGCCCCTGAGTTTTCGGTATAATTTTGACGTCAAAAACTGCTGTGTTTACATTATTTCAAGCAGTGTTTTGTGCGGGTGCTGTGGTAAAAAGTTTGGTCCATTCTCGTTCACAAAGTGTATTATGTTACAAGCTAATTTGTGTTTTTAAATATTCGCCGTTTTCGCGATTAGTTTTATGCACAGTTTTTTTGCAATGGAAGTAATCCAAACTGACTAATTTTTTTATTCCAACTCTTATAATCATTTTTATTATTTTACTCTTCTTATGTGATTTCTTTACCTATTTACTATTCCATATATGTAGGATGGCATGAAACTGGAGGTTTTCAGCAGAGCGTTTTGTGTTTTTATTTGCTGCGCCGCGTAGTTTGTTGTTGATATTGGGTGATAGGTAGTTTGGCACAAATATGGCTGATGGTAGTTGTGCATAGTGCCAACAATTGTCGAATTTTTTTCAAGATATACCATAAATTGTACCACTAGTAGTAAAGAGTACTTAGGAAGTTTGCTAAGTTAGTTCCGCCAAGAATATAATTATATATTGATATGTAGCCTGTAGTAACCGGAATCATGTTTCCGACTGAAATCGTGTACCATCGCTTGCAAAACTAAAATTCCAGTTAACTCTCTGTGTTTAAAATTTCCCACATTTTATTGACCCGTTTTGAGCCAGAAATGCATTTTTATAAGTTAAGCGGCCTAAAAATATGTTATAACCAATGTTTATATTTTTTCTTTGTAATGATATAATTTAAGATATTAGATTTTGATAGGATTTGTTCGCCTTTCCACATTAGTGAGAATTTAGACAAAGCCTGTCCTGATGTATGAAGAGCCAGGCCAAGCCTCAGACCAGTCTATAAAAGCCCAGGTTAGTATACCTGGAAAACTTGAGGTCGGCTCTAAAACTCTTCTAAAACAGCAAACAATTTAATAATTCAAGTATAGTTGAAACGGGGTAGCGAAACGAATGCACCCCCAGGACCAAAAATTGTGAAAATTTCCTTCCGTTTATCTGTCTGTATCATTCATAAATAATCTTCTGGACGAATTTGGATTATTCACTGTTCGCGAACAAATTTAGTGCTAAAGTGACGTCACAAGAAAATTGATTCTATAGTTAAGCTCGTGGTTGTAGCGAACAAAGCCTGCTTAATTCAAATTCGATAAATTTTCATTCTAAAAAATAGGGTAATTTTACTTGAATTTTCGATAACACAAAATGGCAAGATTTCAATCGCGAGCTGTGTGTTCGCGAACAGTTTTACTCCGAATTTCTGTTGGCCAAAAAGCGTTCCGTAATAATTATACAAAATTACAAAATAGGATGGTTGGCTGGGTCATCTCAAGTTTACTCGAGCATTAAGATGACCACGCCAACCATCCTATTTTGTAATTTTGTTTAAAAATTGCTACAGAACGCTTTTGTCCAATTGAAATTTTTCTCAAAACTGTTCGCGAACACAGTGCTTCGATTGAAATTTAGCTATTTTGTATTAGCTAAAATTTCAGTAAAGTTACCCAATTTTTGGAGAACGAAAATTTGTCGAATTTGAATTAAACTAATTTGTTCGCTAACATCAAGAGCTTAACTACAGGATCAATTTACTTGTGACGTCACTTTTGCATTAAATTTGCTCGCAAACACTGAATAATCCGAATGTAAATCATTAGGCGTTAGGGAACCGAGTTTCTGCAAATTAAAAACGCCGAAATTCTTTTCGAACACAATGTATAATTTCAGGCACTTGTATTTGATTTTGCCAATTTTTGGTTAGCGAAAAACCGAATGAAATTCAGTCTATTTTTCGTAGTCCGATTCGATATCGCTCATGACGAAATAGGATGGTTGGTGGTGTCACTTTAAGTTTACTGACGCATTAGACCAAATTTTTTGTGTGATAGCAAAAGTGATGACGATGTGCCTTCTAGTTGAACGCTATGAACTGCGAACCCTTCTTCACTGTCAAATGGCCAAAAATGTTTTTAAGAGATTCTTTGCCAAATTCTGTCATATAGGTGCTAGTGTTTCTTAACCCGTATTAGGTCACACAGGCTTCGCATTGGAAAAAGTTCATGTTACGAAATTACCTAATCGAGATCTTCAACTTTTTGAACCATGGTTTTTTGTGGGATCTCTCACTGGGTTGTTGTGGTACGCCGACCCTTTGCCAGAAATATAGATGTTTCGAATGTTGGCATGTCTGCTTGTTTTACCTATCAAGGAGTTTAGGGTTGGAATTGGGTTATCACACACGTTGATTGCGATGGTGTTGTTATTTATGGTCCAACTTGACTATACTGTATAGATTTTCTGGTGTTTCATGGATTTTACGGTCGACGAAATTTGTTAAGTTGTATATTACATGCAGGGCATCAAGAATACTTTATATATGGGGTTTTCGATACGCCATATACGATGCTTCGGTTATCTAGGGCCCAGTGCGAATATTTCATGCTTTTTCTGGCCTTTTCAATGGGTTTAGGGTCGATGAACCATAGTTTTCCTGGCTTCAAGAATATAGTCTCTCTTCATTTGTTTAATTTTGTATTGCGTACAGAGTGCATTACGGAAGGTCTACATAGGTTTTTCGGCCGCTGAATACGACAGTTTGATTATCTTGCCAGCGTCCTACACGAATATTTTATGTCTTCTGCCGATTTCAGTCGGTTTGGGTCGACGAACCCGATTTCCAGAATATGGTCTGTCTTTGGTTGGTTATGTATTGCTTACAAAACTTCATGTACGTTAGCTTCGCATGCGAATTATTCGGAGTAATGTAATTAAATTGAAAAATATCAAACTTAGCACTTTTAGTCCCATCCAGCAGCATTGACGACATAACCATTTTAGTAGTCTTTTTGTACAATAAAACTAACGTGCTATACAGTGATTTTAGTTGTTGATCTTAGATAATCGTTATGATAATATGATTCAGCAATTTTTAGCGTAATTGCATTAGTTTGCTGGCGTTTTAATAGTAGAAGCAACAGTGATAGAGAGCTATGTTTATTTCGCAACACTAGTGTTGCTAGACGAAGCTACGACAACACAGTTGCAGTAATAAATAGCTTATCGTTGTGCAAACAATCACTGCTTTGGCTCAACTCACGGCTACTTAGTACGCGCAAGTGTACATATTATAGTGGTTAACGCTGAACATAATGTTTCGAAAATCACATAGCTGGCGCAACATGGGGACGATATATAGCGGTTGGACGCTTTCATGTTTGCAATTATAGACAGTATTCAGCTTTGTTTGGATTTTGACGTAAAAACCGTGTATTGGCCGTATTTCATGTTGACAGCTACAGCTTGTCGAATCCTGTTGCCACTTTTTATTTGAATATTTGTCATTCCGATGCGTGAGATGGTTCGTCGCCCCTTATTAAAAATGTCGTTTACGCACATTATTGAAAGCTGGAGATTTTTTCGGACTCACATAATCGTTGAAATGTTGACAACAACACGTTTAGTAATGATCTATTTGTTTCTCGCAATATTGCAGCTTTTAACTTGTATAATTTGGAAAAAACAGTTTTTTTGTGAATAAAATAATTCAGCGTTTTTGCTTCCGAAAATGCTATCAGAATGCTAAACACAAACGCCTTGTGTTATTGGAACATCTCCACAATTGCCCAATCTATTGTCGTAGAATGCACTCTCACGGGGCAACCCGCAATAGTTTAACACACTATAGGCATCTTCTTTCGATTTCCTATATATGCCGGCAGTATTTTTATAGACTTCTTTTAAGATACTAGGTAAATTAAGTAATTGACGAACAACATTGAACTCATTACACCCAAAAGCCTAGTTTCCAGCGCTAAATTAATAATTCAAAATTCCATCAATAATTCAAAATCAAATCAATATTAATTGCTAGATTGAAATATGACCGGTCGCAGTTTGTAATTTGAGACTTGTTCGTCAATCTATACTCTAGTGGGCTCAATCACGCCTTGGGCTGCAATCCGTTTCGCGAAGAACATCCCAATCAAAACATTGTTGTTAATGCATTTTTACAACAATCCGTATTTTTCTTTTATTTTAATTTTATATCTAAGAATTTGTATAATATGTGAATGTATATAATCAAATCAATATATAAATATATGTAATTTATATTTACGTACCCGTAATCGTTGGTTTATTGCGAAATCTTACGGCAACTGGTAAATGTCTTTAAAATTTCCACATGATTGCTCTAGCTGTGGTTGAAACAAATTCTTGTAATGTAATGTATCTAATAATTTTTCATTTAATATATACCAAAGAAACGAAAATTTAAACTCAACGAAATTTATTTGTAGCACGTAATGTAAGGTTTGGTTATTCTACCTTTAGGTATATCAACCAAACAGCTCCGTCTATTTGCGTATGACATTGTTTTGACCTGTTCTGTAACCTGTGGTGTATTCACAAGTTGAACTTGTTTAACCTAAGG
The DNA here is from genome assembly GCA_030248225.1 of Trileptium ribeirensis. NCBI lineage: Eukaryota > Metazoa > Nematoda > Enoplea > Enoplida > Thoracostomopsidae > Trileptium > Trileptium ribeirensis. The sequence goes on along the minus strand of JASANE010008191.1, from coordinate 2,366 downwards.
CGTAAAGCAGAATATAGTTTACTTCACGTTAGCTGGACGTTATTTAAGTGGTACCTTCGTAAATCAGTACCTACTAAGGCTTAACTAATGTCTGCTATATAGTTAGGAACTGTGTTCCTGGTACGGCTAAACCATAGGTTAAATTTGATATAAATCTTCGGCGCATCACAGGTTGTCGCCGTTACAGCGCAACTGTCACGACATAGACCTGGATTAAATTTCGAACGAGACCAGTGTAACCTAATTCCAAAAAAATGTGTGACCTTAATATATCGCAGCGGGAGGAACATGGGTGAAATTAACAAGTGTACGCTCCATAAGCGGCGTTTACATCCGCTATGACATGCTGGTGCGTAAAATGAAAAATTTTAATGGTACTGGTGTACCGTTTGGACTACATTCAAAATACTTTCTATAGAGGAGCGACGTTTCCATTACACCGTCAAGCCAGTCTCTCATGCCCCTGCAGAGTACTACGGAATAAACAATGATAATCAAACAATGCATTAAAATTTCAATGCCCAATTGAACCAGTTGTTATCAGCGGATACTGCAAACGTTGCGGGATCTAACGATGTGTCGCGTGACGTAAGTTTGCACGCGCGCTGTTATTCGCCCACTTGGTGAGGTGCCTAAAGGAACCGAGCAACAGCTTGTGAGATACCTCAGCGGTTTTGTTCCGCGTTCTCACAAATACTGTTGACTTTGTGAAACATTGTACGGTGCACAAAATAGCTCGGGCGTTAAATGGTTACCATAACGTTACAATCATTTTCAACACATTTGAAAACCGCGCGACTATAATTTCACATTCTATTTATGTTGCGGCATATGTAGATTATGGCCAAATCTGCACAAATCTCGTTATTAGTGACTGTAATCGTGACACAAACAGACTTATCAAATTTGGCTAAAATGTTAACAGTGCATAAGTAAATACCTTGGCTGCATGATGCAGTGTAAGTTTATTATTGCCTCTTACAAAAAGGAAAAGGATTGATGTCCTTGGTGCGAGGATAACCTAGCCTCATTTAATAATTGGTTGCATCCGGTTTTTCAATGCATCGACATAAAACTAAGAGATGTAAACAAAATTGATAGTAGACCAATGGTGTCAGCGCTTCACCTAGTTGTGTGAATTCTATACTTAGATTCTAATTTTTACTTTCTTTTTTATGAAACTAAATTAACTGAAATAAAATGGTTTGGTTGTAAAGACACAACTTTGCGAATTAGTGCATTAAATGTACCCATCTACGACTCAGTGACTGTGTTTTATGGTTTGGGTTCGTATTGATTCAGTTAACTGCTGCTGTTGAACTATTTATTATTTTAGTTGTAACATTCAACATCTGTCCATTGTGAGCATGTTCAAATTTCGTCACTGAGTATTTGCCATCATGCAGCTTTTGTGGAATCAATTGGTTTTGGCCGTATTTGACATCCTTTGTTAAATAGTTGTAACCCATATTGTTTTATTCTTTTGACATTGTAATATGGATTAATACAGAGTGAAGAAGAAATAGCGTAATGGTCGTCCACGCGTATGAAGTAGATACAGTCCGAGAAAAATAGGAGGAATTCTCTGAGAATAGGACTAAATCATCACGCATTTTGAATCGATCCCCATTGACTAATCCTCAACTAAATGGTGTAATGGGGATAAACCGTCGTTATCAAAACCCTAACTGGGATTAGTGCGGGGCAGCCGCCGTAAAAGTCACCGGGCGGCCGTTAACGGCTAATCACTATATGTAAATGCTTTGTAATATATAAGTAAAAAGCTTAATTTTACATTTCATCATAATCATTCAGTACATATGCGATTGTAAAATGTAATAGGTTATTTCGGTTAGTGACTTATTTATTTAGTAAAGTAAATTTTCGATCTGAATTGACCTGAGTGATATCGTGGTTTCATACGACATGACTTGGCCCAAATGGACCTAACGCACATTGGGAGTCGTGTTTACTGAGTTTGTCGTATGTTGTACGTTTGAACGTGCGTTGTTATTCGTTCACGTTAGTAGATGAAAAATGCCTCATTTTTCATCTACTCACGTTGTGAGGTTGATTAAGGAAACGAGCAACAGTTCCCAGATAGCTCAGTGGTTTGCGTGCACAAGTTTCACCTGGAAATTCCTGGTTTGATCTCTGGCGCAGGCTTTAGTTTGTCAAATATTGCACGATACACAAATTCCAGCAAGAAATGGTTAAACAACAGAAATTTTCTTCAAGCACGTTAACATCTTCCTGACGTGTTGAACATGCGACACAAAATGTGTGTAAAATGGACGAATCCAAGTTGCATAAGCGATATGCATTTTATGCCGGGCTCGGTACGTAAAGCATATACTGTGTAACAG